>JBAJHY010000016.1:24304032-24314437 GCA_037177095.1 Craterocephalus marjoriae | reverse complement strand
AGTTTGGTAGTTTCTCTATAAATGACATTTACAAAAAGACCCAACTTTTAACATTGAATTATAGCCCCCCAAAACAACTTCGTGAGATTTCCTCTTGACTGGGGTCAATATTTACTTAAATATTGGGGCATTCACCTACCAAGCTTTGAACTATATCCCCTTACTAGCAACAATTAAAGAAGACATTAGAAGATGGAAGTCAATTTCGTTTCTCAGTCTGAGTCACAGAATTGATTGCGTGAAGATGTACTTCCTTCCACGCTATGTCTCTATTCCAAGCACTCCCAGTGGACATTTCTCAAAAAGAATTAGCAGAACTTGACAAAATTATCTCTAGGTTTCTCTGGCAGGGTAAGAAAGCCAGGGTCAAATATAAGACTTTACAGCTTCGTAAGGCAGAGGAAGACATGGCCTTACCACACCTTAAAGTATTACCTTAAAGCAGAATGTTGATGCGGACATGCCTCACCATGGAGAATCCAACAGGAACATGTCTGGGAGATGTCTGAGAGCTGGTCTCAGCTACCCGTGCACCCGGGCAGCGCCCGATGGCGAGCTCCAGCTTCTGCTGTAGCGTTACGATAGCCCGACCAATCAGATCCTCCTGCATTCTGTTCAAATGCAGAAAGTCTGACACCGGAGTCGCACCCAATCATTTCCCCGTCAAATTTTAAGATGGACCAATTACATATCACCTTTGTTGTGCGTCAAAGTGAAAACACGGAAATAGTGTTTTCCCTTTGCTTGGGACAGTCAAATATATGTGCCGAGTGTACAATGACACGTCGTATTCGCAAGTTTTTGACACAAAAGCGACAACTGTCATGATATTATTTAAAGCCACTCTGTTGCTACCATAACGGCTCCCACTCGCCAAGCTTGTTTTCGTTCCGCCTATCCGCTTTAGCATCACAGATGTTGTGTCACTTCTGGATTTCTGTGATTGGTTCACTCGACTGGCAAGGCACGCCTTTGAAATTGAGAGACAGCGGTTCGGCTCCAGGCCCTCACGTCTTTGTAAAGTATTCTGTTATGCATGTTGGGCCTGGTTGATGAGGTTCTGGTCCTCACCATGGAGGTCCTTGCAACATAACCAGCAAAAGAGGAGGCGGAGGAACCCGTTGTTGCAATGGAAGCGCTTTGGTATTAGCCCAGTCAGCTCTTTCTCAGGTATGCGTGTTGACAAGACCTCAAAGTGGTTTGTAAAGACAAGGTGGTCTGAAGGTTTGAGCTTGTTCCCTGCTCCATGAGAAGCGAGAAATTAGTTCCTTCTTGAGGACAGGGCGGGGATTACTGTGGGGGAGGTAATCTGTGTCTTATTCTAGGTGAAACTTGGTTCCACAGTGCAGGACTGAACCAGCATCCGTGTCTTTATTTCCCGTTTGTTGTAAATGTTTCTATCAGCTGTTAGTTAAAGCTGTTCATTCATCCTGTATCAGTAGAAATGTGGATGTCACTACGCCCCCCTTCATGCTTTCACAGCTTATCTACGCTCACCTCACGTCCCACCAATTACGCTACACTTCTCGAAGCCCCATGGGAAAAAAGTTTTGTCTGCCCGATGCGCCGAAAAGTGTCCTCAATCATGTTGGACAAGAGCTCATTTTGTATTCGGAGCCTTGGGACAAAGTTTTTGCCTCTTGTGGAGGATGGAGGGGCCTTTAGTCCAACGACAGACCCTAGGGTACCGAATCCCGAAGACCTTCCCACATTGATGCAATGTGCAAGCCCAGCAGAGAATTCAGGATTTCATTCTTCTACCTCAATTCCAGATGAAATAACATCTAAAGGAATGAGTCAGAATGTTTTCCCTCCCCCGGAAGGTGTCATAAAAGGTAAAAGTGAGATTTTAAAGCTAAAATGGTTTTTGTACCAGGCTGTAAACATGTTTATTCTGCTGGAGAGTTGCTCTTTTTACCATGAGAGTCTATGGGGATTGGCTCAGTCAGCCCCTAGTGGAGGAGGGGGGAACTGCTGCTCTACTGCAGGTTTTTATTCCCTCAGAATGGACTGACAGGCACATTTAATCTACACCCGATTTCTTATTCAATCTGAAACATAGAAGCATATGAAATTTATTTTGCCTGAGGATTCGGATCGGTCCAAACTTTCTCTGAGCCGTCATTGTTCTCTGGTCAATAAAGTTTTCAAATCAGCACAAAGTGGTCGGCTGGATTTTCTACAACTTTTATTAAAACTACTGAAAGTGAAGAACAGAACAGGAGGAGCGGGTCACCTGGCGGATGACCGGGTTCTTCCCGGATATCTACAAACACAGAGCAGAACGTTACCTTCGGGAGGACCGCGAAAACCGTTTAATCCGGACCTGAATCGGGTCAGGTCGTCCGCGCTGGGAGCAGAACCCGACCCCGCAAGACTAAACTAGAACAACGTAAAAACAGATTCCGGATCGTGTGGACAGAATTTATCGGAACGTTTTGGGATCAAAATGTTCTGGCATCTCGAGTCATTTTTTCTCGTCCAGAACCGGCCTGGACTGGTTCTTACTCAAAGTTAAAATTGTACTCAAAGTCCAGGGAGGTCATGTCCAATGGGAGGCCCAGGTTCTCCGGGGTGATCTCCATCATCCCGGCATCCTCCTCGCTGGTCCCGGCCTCCGGCTGGAGGCCAGAGTCCGGATCCGATGAGTCCAAACATTTCTGGTCCTCCGAAGCGGACTCAGGTTCTGGATCCGACTGGCGCTGCTGCCGGGTCTGGTATCTGGTCTGAGAGCGGGTTTGTCGGACTGAACCGGACGCAGGAGGCGTCTTTTTGGTCGGCGTGGTCTTTCCTCTGGTTTTGGGACCCGGTCTGGGTTTGGACTGCGGTTCTGGAGCGGTCTCCGTTTGGGACTTCGTGTCCTGGTTTGCTTGTGACTCGGACTGTAGTTCTGTTTGGATCTGAAGGTCCGGTTTGGGTTGAGGTTCAGGTGCTGGTTCAGAGGATTTGGTTTGAGGACTGATTTGGGATTCGGGTTTCGGGGAAGAGGACCGGTTCTGAGCCTCGGATGGAGCTGGTGTCGAAGCCTTTGGATCTGAGGCGGACTGAAGGGACCAAACAGAAGTGATCTGGATGCCCGGTTCGGCCCGGGTGGGAGGAGGACTCTTCAGGTCCAGCTGTGGAGCAGTTTGGACCGTATCCGGAGGCTTGGGTTGGTCCTGGAGCTGAGCCGGTTTGGGAGCCGGTTCTGGAGCTGGAAGTGGGCTCTTTGTGGGTCCGCTCTGGGAGGTTCTGGTATCCGGTTCCGGTCGGGAGAAAGGGGAGGGGCCTGATGGAGCGCCGCTGCTGTAGAAGATGCCGAACAGTTGCTGGGCCTTGGCCGCGGCCAGGTGACTCTTCGGCTTGTCCGACCTCGGAGCGCCGTCCGTCACCCGGGGTGGCGGCTTGATGAACTGAGTCCGGGTCTGCTCCTCGTCCGGAACGCCGGGCGCCGCCACGTCCGCCACCAACTCCCCCACCGACGGCTGTGGAGGCGGAGCCGCGGCGGCGGCTTTGGTTTCGGATGGCGCCGGTTTTGGCCCGGCAAGGGAAGGATCAACAACTGGTGGAGCGCAGTTCACCTGGAAGCGAGCAGGGTGGGGTTTATCCTCAGGTGGAACCGGTTTTGGCCCAACGGGACCAGGTTTAGGATCAATTGGGCCAGATGCAAGACCCAGTGGACCAGGTTTAGCTTCAAATGGAGCAGGTTTTGGCCCGATTGGACCAGATTTAGGACCCGGTGGACCAGGTTTAGCAAATGGAGCAGTGTTGAGACCTGGTGGACCAAGTTTAGCTTCAGATGGAGCAGGTTTTGGCCCGATTGGACCCTGTTTAGCTTCAAATGGAGCAGGTTTTGGCCCGATTGGACCAGGTTTAGGACCTAGCGGACCAGGTTTAGCTTCGGAGGGAGCAGGTTTTGAGTCAGTTGGACCGGTTTCGGAACCTGGTGGAGCAGAAGTACCGTCGGACGGCGCTTGCGCAGACATGGACGGTGGGAGCTTCGGTCCGAACGGTTCTGGTTTCACCTCAAACGGTCCGGATATCCCGAACGGGCCGTGTTTCTTGAACGGTTTTAAGGGTGACCCGGGAACCGGTCCGAGGATGCCGGGCGCCGGGGGTCGAAGGTTGATGAAGGTGTTCAGAGACGCTGGTTTTCCCGCCTCCGCCGTTCTCCTCATGTGGGCGGCGGGCGGGGGCAGGTTGGGTCGGATCCGTCCCCGGTTGGCGAAATAGGGAGCGGGGACGCCGGGCTCACCCCCCAGCTTCTGTGCGATCTCCTTGGCGACGGCGACGGACTTGGCGAACGAGTCCTCCGTGGAGGCCGGGGCGCTCCTGGAAGCCGCTTCGTCGTCCTTCATGAACTCGGCGGCGACTTTCTGCGCCTCCTTCGCCAGGATGTTCTCCTTCTTCTTCCAGGTGAACTTTCCGAAGGAGGAGCCCGAGGCGGCGGCGGCGGAGGCGGCGGGGGCCGGTTTTCCCGCCTCCAGGCTCTGCTTACGAAGCTTCGCCCTCATGGCCGGGCTCGGGCCGCAGAAGATCTTGGGCAGCTCGTAGGGCTTGGGGGGTTCGGACTTCCCCGGGTCCGGTTTGGCCGCCGGCCGGTCCAGTTCGGGCTTCCTGAACCCCTCCCTCTCAGCCTTGCCTTCATGCTTGGAATATTTATCGTGCTTGTATCTGTCGTCGTACTTCGGCCGCTCTTCGTATCGATCGTCATCGTCCCGCCGGTATCGGGGCCGGAACTCTTCGTCTCTGCTGTTACGATAGCGACCGCCACGGTCCTCGTCCTCCCTGCCGGACCGGTACTTGTCTTCCTTCTTGCCTTGTTTGTACTTTTCTTCCTCGTCTTTCTTGCTGAAAGAACTCTTCTCCTCTTCCAGGGTCTTCCTAAAGTCTCCCTCTTTCCTCTTCGGTTCCTCCTCTTCCTCCTTCTTAACTTTTAGTTTGTCCTTCGGCGCAGCATCCTCATCCTCGTCCTTCTTCTTGTCCTTCTTGTCCTTTTTGTGTTTGTTTTTTTCATCCTTGTCTTTGGCGTTTTTCTCCTCTTCTTCGTGTTTGCGTTTCTTCCCGCTCGTCTCGGAGGCGAGACCCGCCTGGCGGTCCAGGTTCCTCCTCTGCTCGTATAGCGGGTTCTCGTACATCTGTTTCTGATGAGGGACAAACAGAAATGAAGACGGATCAGCACCGACATCCACACAATTCCATCATGTTAACCATTAGAGGTGGGACATATAAAGTTTGGAATAAATATAAGTATTTTTGTTTGTGTCAGGATATATATAATTTTTTTTTTTTTTTTTTTTTTTTACAAAAAAGTACTTTTTGTATTAAAAAAAATCCACAATTTTCAATTATTTTTTTTCTCTTTTTTTTCTTGTCAGCATTGTAGCTGTCAAATGATGGTCTGGTTGATACTTTCTAATTTAAAAAAAAGCAAAACAAACCCCTCTAAAAAACAACAAAAGACTAATTTTAACAAAAAAGTTGTAAATTTTTTGGGGGCAAATTTTCAAAATTTTCAAAACTTCTTTTCTTTTTTTTTTCCTTTTGCAAAAATTTTTTTATTTTTTTTTTGTTTGTTTTTATCAAAGAATTTATACCTTTTTTTCTTTTAATTTAACTTAATTTAAAAATTTGATACTTTTTTGTAAAAAATATGTTTTGCAAAAATGTAAATTTCTGTAAAAAAAAAAAAAAAGTTTCTTCACAAAAATCAGGAATATGAAAGAATTGTGAGAATTGCAATTTAAACTAAAACGGCATCCAAACCAATATATATAAAAACTGAATCAGGAGGAAAACGTCATCCCAGCCATCAAACACGAGAGTGAGCATCGTCTTCATCGTAAGTCTGTAGTTTGCGAGATGATCAGATGATCCAGAGGCTTCGATTCTTCAGATCGGTACCTTGTACTTTTCGTTGTGAAGGTGCGTGACGACGTGCTCTTCGGCACAGATGGCGTCTCCGTAAAACTCTTTACATAGCAGGCAGAAGAATCCTCTGACGGGAACCAGGAACTCCGAACCTGCAGCCAAACACACGGGCGCTGCATTTTAACCGCCAGCGGTGACGAAATAACTGTCAATCATGTTTACCTGCGTCCGTCTCCGTGTTTGCAACCTGTCAGGACAGGGGAAGGTTAGAGGGAAAGGACGGAGGAGACGGAGGTTATTTCAGAGCGGCGACCGACGGAGAAGCGCTGCGGCGGCTCGGCGGCGCCGTGACGCGACGACTCGCCTCCGCCGGGCCGCCGCAGCGCCGGTCCGGGTCGGCAGCGTCGCAGGAGACGACACGATACATGAAAGGACACCAGAGGTGAGGACAGCTGTCTTTGCTGAAGCTCCGTCTGTTTTCATTAAGAGACGCTCTGAGCTCCACCTGGAAGCAGAAGATGCTGAACAACGTTCAGTGGCTCAGACACCACCTAACTCAGAGCAACGATGATGTCACAGGTAGGCATGGCAACGGCGGCTGCGACTCAGTACCTTTGGCGGGTTTCGTCAGCTTCTCCTCCGGTTGGATGCTCTTGGAGACTTTGGTGGGGAAGGAAGCCCAGGGTCGGTCGTACGGGTCCAACGTCTGCGAGGAAAACGGACACAAGCTGTAACGGGAGGAAAACGCTCCGTTTCCGGTATTCCAGGAAAAATAAGTCGGGAGAAACCGGAGATCGGACGAACCCACCTTTCTGTGCGATTTGCTGTGCAAGTGCGTGAAAAAATCAAACATTGAACCAGATGTGATGTTACAGTTTTTGCACCAGTGGTTTCCAGCGTCGTAGTACTCGAACGGCTCGGGGGGCGGAGCCGGAGCCGCAGCGGGGGTCGTGATTGGCTGCTTCTCCGGAGACGCCCTGGATGGAGCCGTCGCCGCGGGCTAAGAGACAAAGATGGAGGACGGTGAGGAGCGGGCGGAGGTGGACGACGTCGGCGTCTTCCATCCGTTAAAAAACAGCTTCAGAAAATGAGGAAATGTCAAAGTGTCTCACCTGGACTGAGCTCCAGAACCGAGTCCGGCCGGCGCCGTCCACTCGCAAGCGACGCCGGACGAGTTCGCGCGAACCGAAACTCCTCTGAGCTGCAGCGCCGCCTGCTGGCAGCTGCTCCTCACGATCAACACAAACTGTCCTTCAACTATACGATGGATGCAAATAATTTCACTGAAATGTCTCTGAACGCTACGTTAAAAATTTTTACTACCTCAGTATATCGCAATAAAAAGAGAAACACTCATGTTCGGATATTTAACGTTACGATGATTCGGCTGCAGCACAGAGGAGTCGCCTCTAATCGGACCCGGATCGGTCGGACGCGTACGAAAACGGCGACCGCTACAGCGAACGAATAAGACATACATGATAGAGGCTCGATGCTTCGTGGCGGAGATTCCAACGGCATCACCGGCGGCCATCTTACCACAGGCAAGCTGAATCTGAGAGAAAGGGATTTTTTTTAAACGTTAAGTGAGACAAATCACTTTATCAGCAGTGATGCCGAACGTTTGAAAGATCAGAACGTTTCAAAAAAATTATTATGCGAGAAGAATTGATCTTTAAAACGTCCAGAACACATAACCACAGCACCATCTGGTGGCCATAAAATGTAACTACAAACTCAATAAACAGGAACGTTTTCATGCATTTCTGATCGTTGTGTCCGCAGTAACTTATTATGTTCAGTTCAGTTTTATTTCAAACCTATTTATAACATTGATTTAACATAAACGCTTGTCCCTGTGTGCACAAATCGCCTCTGTCAGTTTATTTTCATAAGAAAGTTCATGGCTATAATTATTCATTAGTATGCAGGAACCACATGTCTGTCGTTTATAATACATTAAGCTGTTTGAAAAAGGGTAAAAAACTGAGCAAGTTCTGTTATTTATAAACTTCATGTCCCATTAAATCAGTGTTAGAGCTGCCTGTGGTAAGATGGCCGCCCGGCGTCTAAACATTTCCGTTACAGGACTGAACCCAAAGGGATGAAAATCGTAACAGAAACTTCCGACATCCTGCTCGTTTTCATGACAATGCGGCAAAATCTTCACTAATTATCTCCAAACTAGCTACGGTTCGGAAGTGACGTTAAAGATTCCTGTAAAAAAAAAAAGCATCGATTGAAATAAACACAACGAGATTCGCAATTCCAGCTGAGCGTGTTCTCAGAATAACGAAGGAAAATTGCGATCGTCCAGACGTTTACGGAAGACGAGGTGGGACAAATAACGGGGCTTCCCAGCAGAGTTTTCATCCGTACACACCTGCTTTACTTTCCGTCCAGCTTCTCCGTTTCACGTAAAACATCGGATTTTAACCCGACACCAAACAGACAAGGATCGGATAAAATGACAGAAACTAACAGAAAAAAAGTTCAGACTCGAGAAGAAAACTACAAACAGCGAGTAAATCGGCATGTTACAATGCTAATTATTATGCTAGCTAAGATGCTAACATGCGAATTTACATGGAGAACAAAATTATTCAATAACATGATAATCCAAAAACTGAGCTAAACATCTGATCGTTATGTAATTTCTGGAGTAATCAGATTACCTCATGTTAGCATAATCCGATTAACTGCAGTTAATTTTTTTATAAACCTTTATTTAACCAGGATGTTTCTTTTCAGGGAGACCTGGCCAATAAAGCACGAATAAAACAATAAACAGCTTATAAATCGTGTTCAGAGCATCTACAGAATTCATGTAAAAAAGTTCCTAATAAATCGTTAAATTGACGGAGTTCATGAGCTTTTCTGGAGGATGTTAAAGGACGCAGTTCTACGTCGCTCAGGTGAACGACTTAAACTTCAGAAATTTAACTAATTTAGTTTTGGAGACTTAAGGGAACATTTGTTTCCTCCAGATTTCTCCCCAGCACCCGACACCCAGCTGTAAAAACTGCGTTCAAGTACAAAGTAAAAAATCCACGCTGTAAAAAGTAGAGAAAGTAAAAAATCCATGCTGTAAAAAGTAGAGACAAAGTAAAAAATCCATGCTGTAAAAAGTAGAGACAAAGTAAAAAAATCCACGCTGTAAAAAGTAGAGACAAAGTAAAAAATCCACGCTGTAAAAAGTAGAGACAAAGTAAAAAATCCATGCTCTAAAAAGTACAGATGAAGTTAGTCTGGGTATTACGTCACTACGTAGAGAAAATGTAAATCAGAGGTTTGAAATATCGCATTTCAGACGTGCATATTACGATGATCCGATAACTCCGGGCTATCGGACTTGTTTTCAGGTTTCCTTCGTGGTTTTTTGCGGGTCTAAAGGAGCAGGAATGATGAGGAGAAATCGAAGAAGTTGATCCCGATTCCTGAGAACCATCGGATAAATAATAAGACTACAACATCTACATGCTGAATAATCTCCAGAAACCCAACGATAATCAGATGTTCGTGTGGGCGCTAGCTGGTTTGCTGACCTGCTAGCTAACGAACCTGCTAGTTAATCTGGTTCTTACTAGAGGAAAAGTTAGCGTTAGCGTGAACCATGCGGCTAACGTTGGAAGCTAACGGTGGGCCCTAGCTGGACTGCCTGCTCCTCCCGTGTTACCACCTCCTGTACCTTCACTGAGGAGGCCTGCCGGGCCTCCGGGCTCCTCTCCGGCTCCCGTTTCTTCTTCTGTGGTGGTGCGCGCTCTTCTTCCCGGGCCTCCGGCTGCTTGCTGGTCTTGCGGGGCCGGTCCGACGGCGTCAGGCCGAGGATGAGCGCCACCTTCTCGATCTCGGTGCGCTTCTTCTCGGCGGCTTCGTGCTCCTTGCGGAGGCTGGAGATCTGAGCCATGACCTCCTCCTGCAGCCGGCTGATCTCCTGCAGCAGAGGGTCTTTGTGGCCGTCCTTCTCCCGACGCTTCTTCCTCAGTAGCTCGCCTGGGATCACGACACAAGACCAACGAAACCAAGAAACCAGATCAGCACACTGGGATGGGGGTGTAATTCCAAGGGTGACCTGATGGGGGCAGTGTTTGCTACAACATGACGGTGGCCGGGGGCATGAAGGTGAAGAAACTCAAATCTGGTGTAGAGAAACCAACATGGAGACGAGAAAAGTGAACCCAATAAACCCGTTTATGGTTTTACACCAGAGCGTAAAGATGAAATGTGATTAAGGTCCCATTAGAGCTTCCGACTCACAAGGAACACTTTCAATGGCCACTTTGATGTTAAAGTTTTAATTCCTATTTAATTCGGAATAAAACTTCATTCCGCTTTAAAGAGATGAAAAATGACGTAAACGCTTCATTCTGCTTTAAAGAGATGAAAAACGAAACGTAAATGCTTCATTCTGCTTTAAAGAGATGAAAAATGACGTAAACGCTTCATTCCGCTTTAAAGAGATGAAAAACGACGTAAATGCTTCATTCCGCTTTAAAGAGATGAAAAACGACGTAAACGCTTCATTCCGCTTTAAAGAGATGAAAAACGACGTAAA
>JBAJHY010000016.1:23431231-23445117 GCA_037177095.1 Craterocephalus marjoriae | reverse complement strand
TATACAGGATGGGATGGGCTATATATGGTGGGATGGACTCTGTAGGATGGGAGGGGCTATGCAGGATGGGAGGGGCTCTGCATGGTGGGAGGGGCTATGCAGGATGGGAGGGGCTCTGCATGGTGGGAGGGGCTATACAGGATGGGATGGGCTATATATGGTGGGATGGACTCTGTAGGATGGGAGGGGCTATGCAGGATGGGAGGGGCTATACAGGATGGGAGGGGCTATGTATGGTGGGAGGGGCTATACAGGATGGGAGGGGCTCTGCATGGTGGGAGGGGCTCAGCAGGATTGGAGGGGCTCTGCATGGTGGGAGGGGCTCTGCAGGACGGGAGGGGCTCTGCATGGTGGGAGGGGCTCTGCAGGACGGGAGGGGCTCTGCATTGTGGGAGGGGCTATGCAGGATGGACTTCTCTGAGATCTCCAGCCAGTGCTGCTTATCTCAGAGTTAAGTCGTCTTCTCTTTTGCTCCGTTTCTCTCTGCTGCAACCTGCTGCTACTGGCCGCCCATAGGACCGAGTCCTCATCCGTGCAATGATAGACTGGATCAGCTTGGCGTCCTCACAAATGAAATGAATCAAGTTAAATAAATAAATAAATAAAATGATATGTGAATAGATTATTCTTTGTGCACTACCTCTTATAACATAATTTTAATCGGATGTTGCGGCCGAATGGGACGTTTTACAGTTCATTCCTTCATTTCATAGCCTTCACCTACATGATTCATACACCTGTTGTATAAATCAGCCCAGAAATGCCAGAGAGACTCGACGTTTCACACTGTATGCAAAACATGTCTTAATTTTATTTATCTTATTTCTGCCAGAAACTCCAGCACGTCTAGTCAAGCCCGAGCCGCGGCAGTCAGTAGCCCGAGCCGATCTGGCCAGACATGGTTTGGCTTCTGGCAGCCTGAGCAGATGTATTAATAGGAAATAATCACAAGGTTCTGCAAACCGAGGTGTGTTTATATGTGAAGAAAACCTGTAGATTACTATAGTGGAAATAAGGAAGGCTGAGGCACTATCTACAGTCCGAGAGGATCGGAGTTTCCTCCAGCCGCAGCGGCTGTGATGGGGGAAGAGGAAGGGAAACGGTGGTTTGGAAAAGGATTTTAAGAGATCAGTTGCGACGTTCAGTGAATGTTCACTGAACATTAAGACCATTTTTCCACCTCGATGATCCAGGAAACTTAACTGAACCAGTAGGTCCTCTGAGTTGTGTGCTGTCTGCAGCGGAGTAAACTAGCCTGCTGCATCCACACCACATAGTGATCAAGTTACCGCTATACAGGCATAACTTCCGGTTGAAAAACTGACAGGCGCTCGTCCAATCGGCAATGTCTCGCTTGTACCTACCTCTTCCGGTACCTTAATATTGTTGTGATTCTTGGTTTGCAGTTGTGTTATTTAATTTAGGGGGGTGATTCTTAGTTTGCAGTTGTGTTTTCTAATTTGCATTTGTTTTTTTTAATTTGTGGTAGTGATTCTTAATTTGCGGTTGTGTTTTTTAATTTGTGTTTGTGTTTTTTAATTTGCGGTAGTGATTCTTAATTTGAGGTTGTGTTTTTTAATTTGCGTTTGTGTTTTTTAATTTGCGTTTGTGTTTCTTAATTTGTGGTAGTGATTCTTAATTTGCGGTTGTGTTTTTTAATTTGTGTTTGTGTTTTTTAATTTGTGTTTGTGTTTTTTAATTTGCAGTAGTGATTCTTAATTTGCTGTTGTGTTTTTTAATTTGCGTTTGTGTTTAGTGATTTGTTAATGTGGTTTGCATTTCAGGGCCACCGTAGATGTCACACATAAGGCCCAGGGACGCCAAAATGGGCCCACCAGAGGATCCAATCTGACCCATTTGATATGTTGCCAACATTGTGGATGTGGATGAACATAAGATGTTTTCTTTTTTTTGTTAATTAACTTGACTTATTCCTTGTTGTAGGTGGTAAATGGACTGTACTTGTAGAGCGCTTTTCTAGTCATGTGATTACTCAAAGCGCTTAACACCACGTCTCATTCACCCATTCATACCCATTCACACAGCACGTATATGGGAGCATACTGGGTGCTAAGTAACATTCACACACATTCATGCCCCCGACTGGCACATCGGGAGGTAAGGTAGGGTTCAATGTCTTGCCCAAGGACACTACGACATGTACCGGAGTGGAATCAAACCGGCGACCTCCTGTTTAGTAGGCGACAGCTCTATCCACTGAGCTACAGCCATCCAAATACACTGTTTCAAACCCCTCTTCCACCCAAATCAGTCCATCCCGCATCAGCGGCAAGAAGGTTAAAATAAAGCATGATTTGGACAGACACTGCCACAAATTTCTCTGTTTTTCAGACTGACTGCTCTGCCAGTGGCTGGGTGGACAAAGACCAGGAAAAGAATACAAATGTCTTTCAAAACCTTTCACTGGTATGTGCAACTCTGTTCTTTATGTTAACATGTCAATGGGACACTAAGTTACCCTTAAACAAAAATTCAGGCATCATTTTTTAACAAACTCTTTCCACCAACAGGATGAGATGCAATATTCCAAGGAATGCCCCCCTTTCAGAGCTGCTCCTCTTCAGGTCCATAACAGATCCACCAGGGAGAAGGAGCTCAGCCGGAAGCCTTCAGCCCGGCTGCTGCAGTCCGGTTCCAGCCTACTCTTTACCGGCCACCAACACTTGCTTCTGGACTGCTTCCACAAGTCATGCAAGCCCCTCCCCACTGCTCAGAGGCCCCCTTCAGTCGCTTCTCACCCCAGCAGTGTTGAAGCCAGACACCATACCTCGCTTAACGCCGTCCAGCACAGCTGCCAGAGCTCCCCCCACCTCTCTGACTTAGACCAACTCAACCACTTCCCCCAGTACACTCACCATCATGCTCCTCTCTACAACCGGCCCGGTTCAGGACACCACACCTGTCCAGGTTTCTTGCACCATCGGGACTCCTCCACATCTGCTAAACCAGTCAAGCTCTCTTCTAGATCCAGCTCTTGTGAAAAGTCCTCCATCTTTTCTAAGTCTGCACCTTCTTCCAAAGCAGCATCTCCAATGCCATCACCTCATCCCTCACCCCATCCTTCACCATGTCCCTCCCCATGCCCCTCTCTCATCACATCTGCTGCGCCAACCTGTAGTCCTGACCGGCCCTGTTCACCTGCCCTTACCCAGAAAATCCCTATAACTGACATAAACCGTCTTTCTGCAGATTCCAGACCACAACAGAGAGGTAAGCCATCCATTTATATGGGCCTCATGGTCAGATATCCTGTTTCTCACCAGAAGATAATGTAGCATTTCTGAGAAAACTTAAGGCCCATTTATAGTCGAAACAAATGACGGGTACGCAGACGCATGGAAACTTTCGTCCGTCTTCTGCGTCAATTACGTGCGTATTTGGAGCGTTTTCATGCTCCTTGCGCATCCGTCATTCGATGCAGAAGTCGGAGTAATACCACCAGAAACCACAGTGGCAGTGCTGAGCACAGTTGAGCAGAAACAAACCAGGGGAGAAGAAGAGTAATGGGAACAGGAAAACCACAGAAGAAGAATGAAGATGAGAAGAAAAACATTAGAAGTTGCGCAACTTTTGAAATAAGGCTCTGCAAGTGTTCAGGGTGTGTTGGTGGTAAGAAGCAACTTTAATGCTGCGCATGAGTGCTGCCAACAGATATCTGGAACTAACGTCATATCGCAGACTCAACAGTTAGCTCAGCACTACCCCGTAGCGGAGTATAGCCGTGGCAACAGAAACAACGCATGGAAGTATGAAGACAGCGACGCAAAAAGTCATCCACATTTACGTGGATTATTTATAGCATCACGCAGAGAGTATGTGGTAGAAGAAAATCAACAGGAATCTGGAAACCAAACCAGCTTACCAATTAACTGATGTTTTTGAATCTTTCAATGTTAAAAGCAACAAATGTCAAACCTCAAGCAATAAACTGTTTATTATTGTTGTGTTGGGGTTGCAAGAAAATCTCAACTGCAGCAAAGAGATTTGAACCAGTTGAACTTTCTCTTGTTCAATGTGCGATTTGCTTGAGGAAAGACTAAAATAGAGAATCTGAAAACTGGCAACCCATAAACCCCTCAGACACCTGTTACATAATCCTCCTCAGAGTTTACATTCCGTATGTGCTTTTTACCCAAATCCTAATCCTCAATGGTAATCATGGTTTTGTGACCGTTTGACAAACTTCCATATGACCTCTTACTTTTTGCAGTTGTTATTTTGCATCCATGTAAATGGAAAACAAAGAAAGAGACGTGGCATGCTAGCGGATAGCTGCTGCTTCACAACCAGAACCTAAATCAATGGCTCTTATTACGATGTTTTCTTCCGTTGTTTTTGGAAATAAACGAGTCGGCTTTTAACGTCTGGTAGACATACGTATGTACGTTACGTCACCCCTGCCATCCAACCAATCAGAGCCCTTCCCAACCCCTGGCTTTAAACCGGAATTAAGAAGACGTGTTGTCCATGTAAACCCTTGTTCGTAATTAATATTTCCATGTAAACCCGAGGGAGAAGATTTTAATTCCGAATTAATTAATTCGGAATTATAAAACACCATGTAACCATGGCCTATGTGGCCTTCATCTTGATGGAAGAAGAAAAAACATTAGTTCAGGTTAAAGGAATACTCCGCCCTCAGAATGATATGCCTTCATTTGTTTACTCACCTCATGCTGACTGAAACGTCGGAACACTTTCTTAATATTTATCATGTAGCCGGAGATATCGGGAGGTTTACATCTTATTTTCCTGCGGCTACAACGATGCTAAATAGAGCCCGGTGAAAAAAGTCCACAAAAACTTGTCAATATTCCTCCATACTGCTCGTCCAATGCAGTCCGCGTGTCCTGTGTGGGTAGCGTCCATAATTTACTCACAACAGCATCATTTAGTACTTTTTTGGAGCCCAAACCGTTAGCCTGTTAACTTCCTGGATGCGCAAGCGTGCGCAATGCACGCTTGGAATGCCTGACATATATATCACATTTAACTTTTTTGTAAGCAGAAGGCCACCTGAGGGTACCGTTTTATTCCCAGAGCAGATCAGAGCTCCCTCCTTTTATTGAAAGCCGCTCCGATGTTGACCCTCGTTTTACTCCTGAGGCAGTCAGACTCCAGTTTGGCGTCTTTTGTCTAGAGAAAGTTTTTATTTTCTTAGTCTTACGTGGAGTATATGTTGGTGTTTGAGAGGCACTTTAGGCCACCTGTCTCTTGTTATTCATTCTCATTAGTTGTCAGTGTTGTCTCCATGATGCTTTGGTAAATAATATGGAGGAGTAAACAACACAATACTGGCAGCGGCCACATCAACAAGCACGCCCAGCAGACCAACCCACATTAGAGCCCGAATCCCTCTCACTGAGCAGCAAAAACAGGACTATAGAGGCAGCTGAGGTGCATAGAGATCGGCTCATCCTACACATCAGGCAACTGTAAGAGGATGTTGAGAAACAAAAATGTATTCAGCGTTTAAACCTGCACCATGCACCATTAAATATTGTTAAACTTGTGGAGAGTTTGAAATCAGTTCTTTCACAACTTAACTTTTTAGTGATTCTTTGTGACTTCTTTCATCCTTGGGAAAGCTTACTTTTAAATTCATTAAACTTAGCAAAAGAATGCCATAAGACAGGGGTGTCAAACATGCGGCCCGGGGGCCAAAACCGGCCAGCCAAAGGGTTCAGTCTGGCCCTCCAGATGAATTTGGTAAAAGTTACTCTGATCATAATGCGAAATACTAGATTTTTTACTTCCAGATACCTGGGATAGAAATTTTTGTGATGGTTTTAGATCAATTGTGATCTGTATAGGTTGTAATATAGTACACGTGCAATTTAGGAAGATAAATGAATAAAAGTTGATGAAAAATGAATGCAAAATAAATATATAAAATAGTTTTTTCTGTAAATTAAATTGTATACACATTTTGTTTAAATTTAAGAATTAGAATTGTTGATTTATTTTTCATATAGATATTTATATTTAACAATTCATACAATGTCTGTTTTTTAGATGTATAGGTTACAATTAAAATATAAAACAAGAAATATAAATCTCCAAATGAATAAGATTGTAAACATGTAACTGAGGTTAAATATTGTTAAATCCTGTCCCATTTTCTCTAGAAAATCAAGAATGTTCATCCTGTTTTGCTTAAGTACATTAAACTTTAATGGATCCAGTAATTCCATTGCATAAAAACATCTTTATAATTTATTCGCATTTAGCAATAAATCGAGGAGCATTGTTTTTTTAGATGATTATGCAGTTATTTTACTGGTCCGGCCCACTGGAGATTGACTTGTGCTGAATGTGGCCCCACAACTTAGATGAGTTTGACACCCCTGCTTTAAACCACATAAAACCCATCTTCCTAACACATTTAATCATTGTTGCATTTATTTGTCTCCTCTCGGTCTGCAGGAGGAGGCCAGCGGTGGTTTCTGCAGGATGCAGAGGAGCTGGAGAGAAGAATGGTCTTTCTCTCTGCGAGGGAAAGCAAATTGCTTCAGTCAGTGATTTCTCACTCCCCCAATGGATTGTTCCCCTTGAGCTGGCTGCTCTCCAAAATGGGCCTTTTTTTTTTGGTTTTGCAGGAGGAAGAATGAATCGGTGCTGCGTGGACAGGGTTTCTATGTGTGGTTCGGTTTGGTGACTTCTGTTTGTGATTAACTTCAGCTCAAAGTTTGAAGTTTTTGACATGTGGAGACTCTGCGAATTCGTTGAAAGAAGCTCAGAAAACGTGAGCAAATCAAAGTTATAAAATAAATAAAGCTGAGCAATAAGAGCAGCTGTGGACTCACCAATCAGCCCTGAGTAAGCGAGGAGGCAGTCTGCGTAGTTCTCCTTCAGACATCCTGACAGCGAGCGAGGCTCGGGCTGGCAGTTAACAAAGAAGTCAGCCAGTCGTGACCTAAAACACACACACACACAAACCCACAAGCATCACAGCCAGGCAGCATTACAGCTCCACCACATATCACAGCAGGAATTCAGACGGCCGTTGTGATTTGTTAATGTGCAGAGAGATGCTTGGTCCTAATCAGTGTACTCTGGAAGTCATTTCTCTCAATTCAATTAGCCTTTTTAATGGCCTCCTCCAGTGGAGTCAGATGACCCCTGCTTACGTAAGCCGCTGCTGCTTTATCTCTGTGAGCGACAGAGTGAAGGCAGCTCAGCTGGAAGCATCAGGTCTGATCTTTTAGCTCTCTGACATGAGGTTAAACATCTTAAACCAACTCCTTTAGCCCTGACATTCAGGAAGAAAAGTTATTTTTACAGTCTGGGTCTCACACAGGAAGTTCAGAGCTTCTGAACAAAGGCTGAAACTTCATTACAAAAGATCCTAAATGTGCCATGAAAAGCTAAGACAGCTATAATAATATGATAATAATACACTATGAATATAATATATATATTTAGAATACTTGATATAATAATAGCAATAATAATAATAAGCCATCATATGTTTCTGGGTTGTGATGCCATAATGAGTTTTAAGCTTGGCAGCGTGATTATCATTTCCGTTCCATATTTTTCAAAAGACAGTTTTGGTTTATCATGTTGGACAAGTCATGCCTAAATTTAAATTAGAAAAACAAACTAAGAAAACTAAAATCTCACACTTGATGCTCAAATCAGATTTTTGGGTTGTGATCTTACATCATTGTATTTGTGCAAACTTTATCACACCAACAGTTTGTGGCTCTAAAGTGATACGTATACGCACAGAGGAGGTAAATATGGATGCTTCAAGTGTTTATGAGTGTGTATGAATTTGGACGCGCTCACACAGTAGGAAAAGAATTCAATTGCCCGGCATACTTCGCTTTCTTTCCACTGACTAGCTGCATCAGTGCCATCCAGCCTGATGTGATATTGCAGCATTCACTGTCCACCGGCACAGAAGTGGGACATTTGTCTCATTTCTTGTACGTCCCAATTCGAATAAATATTATTATTACTATTATTTTTTTATTATTATTATTTTTATCATTATTATTATATCAAGTATTCTAAATGTATATATTTCATAAACATACTGTATTACTATCATATTATCATAGCTACCATCATTACTGTAAATATTTGTTATTCATTATAATCCTTTATTCTAACAAGTCATCCCATTACGACATTTACAAGAGACAGGTTAACTTAACCTAACATGCATGTCTTTGGTGGGTGGAAGAACCTGCGCATAAACACAGAGACAACATGCAAACGCCACACAGACAGGCCGCAGGCAGACCCCCCCCCAAGCCGAGGCCCTAACCAGACACCTTCTAGCTAAATTACTATCACATATTCTTTAAAGAGATACGGATGTATATGCTGATTATTTATTTATTTATTGTTATATTTATCACTATTATTATTATTTTGTTCTTCTTATTATATAATGTAATGCCCAGTGGTTGTTGTGACGAATGTCATTATAGTATACTGACTTTACTTGGGATTAGATAATATTATACCTTCACCCACTCCTCTTGAACAAGCATATTTTATTGTCTTTTTTTTAAAATTCTAGTCAGTCAATCCAAATAAGTGGCTTGGCCTAACAAGTTTAGGATGAGCTTCCAGAATCAGCTGTAGTGTAATTCATCAAAGCCATGCAAGTGTTGAAACCATTTCCAACATTCATCCATTCTTCATTTGTTTCTCCTGAACAACTGATTTGAATCTGTACAGAACAGAAGCAGATTTCTCTGTTTTATCTGGATGCGTCACATCTCTCCAGCAGGAAACAGCTGTATGTACCACCGTACTGCAGGTATGCACTGCTGGTATGATGTATGTAATCACAGCAGTGTGGTGCATACTGTAGCAGAGCAGTGTCAACAGCAGCCAGAACACCACAGCTGACATATGCTGAGGGAGCCGGTGGAAATGCATGGCTTTAATCTATCTGTACTAACTGACAAATGGACTGGGAGGAAGCTGCACTGCAGTGACACCTGTTGTTCAGCCCTGAGCGTATGTCTGATGGATAGAGCGCGCCGGAGAGAGAAAATAAAAGACAAAGATGGAGGGAAGGCTTGAGTCTTGCAGTATGAATTTACGGCTGTCACGCTGCCTGCTGTTAAGCAGAGATGGAGGGGGAGGGAAACCTGAGGCCACGGTCCAAACGGAGCTGGTTTATGATGCCTAATGCTTCCATTTAATCCCACAGACCCGCAAGACTGTTGGCTGCAGCCCCCAGAGACCACATCAACGCACAAACAGGCTCGGGCGCGGGCGGTGTCAGATGTCCGTCACCGAAAAGCTCCTCTCAGACTCGTAATGCAGGAGCTCGGCGGCGCCTCGGCGCAGTGCGGGGGAGCGATTCTCAGAGACACGGCCATTTATTTCCACTGGTGACTGCTGAAAATGTGGAGAGCTGTCTGTGGGGAGTGTTTATGAATGACTGTGTTTATGACAAAGTGGGGATGGTTTTTAGATTTTAGGGTTCTCAGTCTCAGAGTGAAGCTCGGGGCAGAGGAGGTAACTGAGAGCAGAGTTCATTTGGTCCACCAGCTCATCCCAAAGTAAACAGCAGAATTCCCATCATGCAACAGGATATTCAGTTTTAGTCTGTATTTGCTGGATTGTGATTGGTCAGAGAATATTTTCAGTGGGTGTTCTGTGGGTATTATTGGGTTATAACTGGCTGGTATTCTCGCCCAGCTTTACTTCCTGCTCCTTTTTGCATATTGTCCTTGTTTCACACCTGCTTTCTGTTTATACATCACACCTGCGCCATCTTAAAAGCAATTTCCACATCCTCGAGCGAGAGAGGCCTGTGTGATGTAAATTTCATTATCCTCATTAGCAGGGATTTAAGTTGTGATTTGTTTTGTTGGTGCACCATTAGCGTGCACACATCAGGGTGACACGTCCCTCTGGTCTGCACACCAATCAGTCAATCCAGCTGCTGCTGTGAAAAACTGACAGCTAGACAGTTTTATGCATCTTTATTGGTTCTGGTTGCCACTAAAACTGTTTCAGTAGTTAGATTACCTCCTTATTATTACCAGTATATGACTTTTGATGTCTTTCATCACATTTAGACTAGAGTTGTACCATTTTTTTTTACTTCACTCATTTCCACATGTTTGTGAACTTTACATTATGCATTTGAAAATAAAAGCAAAAAATCATTAAATATGTTCATGCACAAAAAAAGAAAAAGACATATTATTAGGCATATTATGCAGATGTTTATTCATCTTCCAGGAATGGGAGGGATTAGAAAACATTTACCTCATTACTTGTTGGTGGTTTGGCTCTTTGTAAAAAGCAGAGACGTCCACATGGCTCTTCTTTTAATAACATACAGAACGTCTATTTTAGCATAATGATAAATAGTTCCCATCTTAATGAACAATTCTTTATTTTTCCCATAAAAGTCTTATGTTATCCAATTTTTCATAAAGAAAATACAATTACTATAAAATGTTTTAATCGAACTTTGAACGACAGATAACAAAAACAAACAAATTAAACTATTAAAGGCCAAGGTCCTGCAGGTTTGAACACACCCCATTTAAATGAAAGAGTCACTGAACAAGACTTCATAAGATCCATTTAAGACAAATCAAGTGTGTTAGAGTGGGAAACACAGAATATCTGCAGGACTGTGGCTCTCTGGGACCCTGACCTGGTCTGTACCACCACACCCCCAGTCTTCTGAGAATCTGCCCTCCTTTCTTTCGCCACATAATGGTATGATCCAAACCTTTCTTTCTTCTTATTTATCTATTTATGTTTCATCCAAGTCCTGCCTTGCATGTTATTGGTTGCATGGGTGTGCCCATCATCTCTTCTGAAGGTGCTCTGCCTGACGGATTTCACAAACTACTGAGACGAGGTATTTAAAGGAAGCTCCTTTTATTGTTAGTTTTGATGAGTTTCATTCACAGAAGATAAAAATACCTAAAAAATCTGACTTTTGTTATAAACTTGTAAGTCTAAACATAGTCTAACACAGGGATCCTCTGGGCACCAGTGTCCTGCAGATCACAGTTCCACCTGATTCAGACTCAAACTTGTGCAGAGCATGATATCAAGCTAATTAGCTTATTAAAGTCAGAGTGTTGCAGCAGAGAAACTTAGAAAACTTGCAGGACAGCTGAGCCCGAGGACCAGGACTAACCCGGTCAAGGAGAAAGCTATACATTTTGATTGTTTTATAACTATTTAGTGTCTCATGTGTGACTGAATGACAGGAAGCTGCAGATTTGTTTCGTATACAGAAGACAGAGGTGGCGATGTTCACAGGTGTGGAAATGATTTTATGTTAATCAGATGTTTTGTCTCAGGTATACTTTTATATTTTGCTCGAGTTGTGCAGCCAAAGATAAGAATTCTGAAGTGTCCGATGTAGCTTTATAAAAGAATTTGACCCACTTATTAGAAAAAAGAATTGGAAGAGGAAGTTAAGCATCCCATGATGACAGGGTTGAGTCCCGGAGAGCCTTGGCCCAATTTAACCCCTCTCATTAGTCTGAGGGTTCCACCAGCAGGTCCCTCTGGGGCCAAAATATTTATAACTGCGCAGACTGAAGGTGCTGCCTATGACCTACTGTTATCTGCAGCTTTATGTACTGTAATAAAAACTAAACTTCACAGGGACCCAAAACCATGTAAACAATCTCCATTAATACCTCCTGTAGCTCACTCTGTTATTTGCCAGTTAGTTTACTGGACTAAGAAACTGTTGCTTCAGCTGAATATCAGCAAACCTGAAAGTTGTTCCAAAGAATCCTTATTCTCATCCTCTCATGTGTGCAGTATCGTAAACGCCTGCAGACGCTGTGGATCATCTCTCCCATTACTGCCAGACGTCTGCAGCAGGAGATGCAGGAGCAGAGAGGTCTGGATTGTCAGACTCGTCTGTTTCTCCTGCTGAAATCAGGCTGAACAGAGACTCAGGAGGAGCTTTTCCATTCATGCCACAAAACTTAAAAGCAGACATACCTCCCACCTTTACACCTTTGCCACAAATCTAACCACACGGTTCACTTTAGATCAGAGTTTTTATGTTATTTATGAGCCAAACTATATTTTTTTCATGGGAAAAAATCACAAGGCACACCAGGGACTGAAGCAGTAAAAAAAGAAACTCTGTATGTTACCAGTATGAAGTCATACTTGTTAAAGTGTTTCAGAAAGAAATCAATTAACATTTGCAGATGATTCATTTTTTTTCAAAAAATGTTTTCTAGACCAATAAGGTGAAATTGGATCATTTTCCACGGCAGACCAGAGAAACACAGCTTTAGATAACTTCAGCATGTACAGGTCATACTGACCCGCTCTTTATTATGCAGATAATTGGAAATATTCATGTTGTGTTTTTTGCTATTTTTGGGATATTTGTTCATTCTCTCCTCATTCATAGGCATTTTTTGCACAAATTAAATTAATTTCTTCACCGTTTCACCACGTTCAGAATCTCATTTGAGTTATTTTTGTTTTCCAGCTGCCTGTGAATTGGTATTTGGCTTTTTTATTTCACCCTTTGTGACAATTAATCAGCATTTTGTACATCAAGGCAAATGTAAACTTAAGACTTACCTTTTAATATAAAGCATATCACTGCTCCATCATAACAACATCTGTAAACTTCCAAGTCTAATTGTTATTGATAACCAGCATGCTACTGATGCTTTTTCTATACGTTTTCTGCTGTAACACAATTACCGCTGTAGCAGCCGTTTATGCCGTTAGCTTGTTGGAAAATGTTTCTGTTTTGCTAGTTTTTAAAAGTTTGGTCTCCCACCTGCATATGTAGTTGGTTTTGCAGGAAGCCTGGAGCTCCAGACAGTTGGGTTTCTGCTTTTCCTCGTACGAGCAGACAGGGACGATGGTTTGACGCCTGCGCTCAGAGCATGCCGTTTGGTCGCTGAGGGGGCACGAGCAGAACAACATGCCGTAGCTGTGCTTCGGAGGAACCTGCAGAGCACAAGAAAAGACAGCAGGTTAGTTTAATTCCTCCAGACGTTCACTTTTAGTCGTTCCTCTGTATGACACCTGAAGAAAGAAGCAAAAACTATTGATCTATTTAATCACACGACTTTGACACGTGGAGCTGAATGAAGATGCAAGACGTTGTCCGAGTGTTTTCAATGATTAGTTGTGACTTCTTGGACTGTGATGCTGTATACCGAAGAAAAGATTTAAGCTTTGATTTGGACAAATACTCGATATTGCAAGCTATTTCCTGCTTCAGATTAACTTCTTTACCGTTCAGCAAATAAAAACAGAGAAACTTATAACTTCTCTGCTTCTAGACAGGTGAAGGCTGCCAGGATTAAAACCCTTCATGATAATATTTGCATTGTTTCTACTCCTACGTGTATAAATTTGGGTGTTTTTGTAGCGTTGTTAATGTCTGTGTTTGACTGTTTCACAGGTTTCTCAACACACTTTATGCTGTCCACACAGAGAAAAGAGGATCAGAATAACACTGCCATGTATTATATCTATTTATTCTTAGCCGAAGCAGCGCCACTAAAGTCATTCCAAAGGGGCATCATCCAAGCGGGGTGATAATTACAACCCTCCTCATGTCTTTTTTTCTTTTTTATACAAAAAATGGAGCAGATGGCAGAAATATTGTGTGTCTGATGGTTGAATCAAAATCCATGTTTGGTGCTAAAAAGCAAACTCTGAACAAAAAGACAGCCTTTCTAACTTCTTTTTTCTTTCTATCAGATTATGAGCATTCCCTTCAGAAAACTTCTGGTTAGCGTGCTTTTTTTTTTCTTTTGTCCAGCATTGTAGCAAGCAGAATGATTATCTGGCTGCTGTTTGGTGCTGGGCAAATTTACTCTATCAAGTAGGGATTTATACTGCATGTATAAAGTCCCTCTTGA
>JBAJHY010000016.1:22699518-22714014 GCA_037177095.1 Craterocephalus marjoriae | reverse complement strand
GAGGTTAGCCGTAGCAACAGAAACGACGCATGGAAGCATGAAGGCAGCGACGCATGGAGACGTTTGGAACGGACGCCGCAAATTACGTCCGTCAGGGAGCAGAAATGGGCCTTTAGAGATGCCCAGTCATCACAGGTCTGCTGTACCGTCATGCAGATCCCACCAACCTGGGACGGTGTTAAATATGTTTCCGCCCAGTTAGACGCTTTCAGGATTTTTTTTGGAGCTGATTTGATTTAAATTGTGATTTTTCGATATCAGCAATTGTTTTGTGTTAAAAACTTTACAAAATGTTGTAATGCCAAACAAAAAAAAAACCTAGAGAGTCCCAGCCCCACCTCAGGACCTTCATCATCATCATCCTCCTCTGAAACCAACCTAAAGGCCAACCCACTTATCACCACTACCCTCCTGTTGTCCTCGGCTCAAAATGACCCACCACCAAAACAAAAAAAAATCCCCTTAAAGATATTTTATTAACTTGAAATTTTATTCGTTTTCCTAAACAGTAGAAAAAGTGAAATGTTGCTTTTATTCACAATTCCATGTAAGCTGTACAAAAAATGTACAAAGGTGGTCTTCGGATCAAAATGACCCGTGAGGCAAATGGAGTAGAAATCAAGATCACAGAGTTATTTACACACCACAGAATGTTCTTTTGTTTTAAGGTTCTTTTAATGGTTTTTAAACATCTTAATGGTCTTGGGCCTTCTTATTTATCTGACCTGCTTTTAAGGTTTGAGCCGTCGCGGACCCCGAGGTCCTCTGGTACCGGCCTTTTAATTGTATCTAAAGTTTGTAGTAAAACCTTTGGCGATGCCACATTTCTGTGGAAAAGCCTGAGGGCCTCAGGGCTGCAGAGACTGTTCATGTTTTTAAAAAGAGGCTGGAGACCAACCTTTTTCATTTTAAGTTTTATTCATTCTGTTTTAATATTTAGCATTATCTTCATTTAAATCTAGAATTTATCTATTAATTTATTTAAGTATTATTGAAAAGTTCTCTTTATATATTTTTATTAGATGTTATTGTTTTCAGATCAATTTTTTTTTTCATGCAATTATTTTTATCATTCCAGTTTTCTCCTGATTGGGGTCCTCTCCATCGGGGGCCCCCCTGCTCTGACTGTGTGGGTGTTACGGTGGTGGTTGCCCCTGTCTGGATGGTCGGGGTCAGGCGGTACAGTTTTGGCCCTGGGCCCTGTCTGCCCGACCCGGGTGGCCCCTGTGGTGACAGCTGGGATGGTTCCTGGTTCTGATGGACCCCCAGGTCATTGTTTCCTCATTTGGTACTCAGCCAGTTTTCTTTCTTTTTTAACTGTTTTAACTTTCAGACAAAAGGTTTTGAAGGGGATAGTAGGGTCTGTGTGTGTGTGTGTGTGTGTGTGTGTGTGTGTGTGTGTGTGTGCAAAGTCCGCAATCAAGCATGCTGGCTTGCTTTGGTACAGCTATAAACAGGCTGAACGAAGCAAAGAAACATGCACTGATGCACAAATGTTCGTTTTTATTTATCAACAAATCTATGATATGAATATACAATGTCATATAAATCCATATTGGAATGAAAATGAAGAAGACATTTCATGTTTTGTCCTTTTGTTTGTTTATACACCCACATTTAGCATGTCCGGCCTGCAGCTGACTCTTAAGTTAACACAATGAGGTGTTCACTAGTTTCTTTTTCTCCAGTAGTCATGTCTTTTACTTTGTGGTTGTGAAATATGCATGGACATACCTGGAAAAGCTCTGGAGCAGCATATGTTGCCTTTTTTCTGTATTAATGACAGAGGTGGAAATGAAGTTTCTTTAGACAAATGATACAGCTAGCACACAGCCTGGACTTTGGACTTGTTGCTTATTTTGTTGTGTTGCGGTTTATTTTGTAGTGTTGTGGTTTTTGTTTGCTGTGACACTTCTGGGCCACCGTAGTTATAAGCTTGTTATCCCATCTTCTTGACTTAGCTTTCACAGACCCAATCAGACAAAAATCGGACAAAAGGAACCCATAGAGCACAGAGCTTGCGACAAAACCCCTCATCAGGGTCTATCCTGTTTGCTTGCTCTTCATCCTCAGTTAAGTGTTAACATCACAGGCTGTTTGAACAAATGCTAAGCCTGTTGAGAGAGCTGGAGAGCCAACTGAGAGATTACTATGTTATGGTGCAGTACAGTAAGTAGTTGGTCTCCAGAATGGTCCTTAGACATGATAGTTTTTTAAACTATTTAGATTTTGAATAAATGAATGAAAAAATTGGAAGTCCCACATAAATAGCAGTTATGACTTATGCAGACAACAACAAGCCAGCTTACCACTTCTGTCCAAAGCCTGGCTAGAAACGGGAAGAAATAGAAAATATGTTGCAATTATTTACTTCCATATTAAAAGATGTTTATTATGACCATTCTGGCTGTGAAAGAGACAGCTTCACAACATAGAGCTGTTGTCTGGTTCTTGCATTGTTCATGCAAATCCCTAATCCAAATAAAGTGCTCACAACAGATTTAGTTTGTTTGAATTAATAGGCTTTTTTTCCAGTTTGCATGCATTACCAGCTTGAATTTGTGCTTCCCAGATTTCAGCAACATTACACTCTCAGCATCAAGCGAACCAGACACAAAATATTCCCCTACTGTACCACCAGACTTTCTTTCTTTGGCACTGAGATCTCAGAATGTATACTCCACACTTTACTGCCTTTCACAAGTGCTAGATATAGCTGCAAAAACAGCCAGCGCAATCAGTTCCACATTTAGTAAATCACATTGTGCGTGCAGAGCTGATTTATTTGCCTCTACTACTTCCAGTTTTTTGTGTGTTCTGGCAGAAAAAGACCATGCTATATATTCATTCAAGGCAAAGGCGTAACATACCTTGCAGCACCAGTTTTACAGGCACATTCTTGGTTGCAGGTTAGTAAATCATCTGCAGCATGTTTTCAGACCTGTTATCAAGTTTGCGTGTGTTTTAAGAGGCGCAAACCTTTGATAAATCAGGCACAACACAAAATCATTTGTGTTTGTCTCGCTTTCAGGTCAATGCTTTTAGTGTCTTTAAGGTTTTATTTGTCTCCGTTATTGTTTAAACTCAACTAGACAAGTGATTTTTTTTATTTAGACTGTATTTTGCCTTCCATTACTCTCTTAATGCTCTTTACACATTGTTTATTTGTTGACTGTTCACCACCCTCAATACATCAATGTCTCTGTTCTGTCTAACTACACAGCTCTTTCATTCAGACTGATTAGCAGCAGCAGTCTTGAAGAGTGTAGGCACCATCCATCTTAGTTATCTACGAGCAGTAATTGGAAGGAAAACAACAAGCTTCTCTTGAGCCAACATTTCTGTACTACCTCCAATAATGAGCTTATGTGGATTTGGCTGGTTACACTTATTCTGATGAAGAATGGGAGTCTATTAACAATAAGACACATACAGATGGATACATGCACAATTAGTGCCAAGATGGAGGAGAGGCTGCTGGCTATTATTCTTCTTCTTGAGTAGGCCTTTTGACAATAGGCCCAACTACTCACCTACCGATTAACACAAGGGCCAAAATGGCCAGAGATCCCCATTTCTGTTGTAACTGGACTGTTATAGACATATTGTGGATTTCAAAGAAGTTTCAGTATTATCTTCCTCAGTCTATTGTTCATGAAAACCAATCTCCCTGGTAAATCAAAAAGGAAAAAAATCCTAACATTACTTTAATCATGGTTTTTGTCTAAGGAGGAGCAAACAGAATGACTTTGGAAGTAAAATCCAAGGCAATATCTGAAATAATTTATAAATTCAGTCTCCCTGTGCCCAATACAAGAGCTTTTGTCTGAAATAAGCAAGCATGAGATAAAACCTGGCAGCCTCCCTTAGAAAAATCTAAGCAAGCAGTTTATTGAGTTATTTATCAAAACTTTTTTTTCTTTTTATTTCTTGTGGTTTATACCTTTAGGTGCTTTTTAGGCGTGTCATTCAAATAGAAACATGGGGAAATGGTGCTGTTGCTTTGATACTGTCTCAGTCTACATGGACGGCAGAGTCACCCGTGTTGCATAGGATTGCTGTATCTTTGTTTCTGTTACCAAAATCTGTTAACATCACTAAAATTAATATTCCTGTAGCAAGACAGGTGTATGTCAAGAAAACACCATAAATTATGATCCACTGTATAACAATATTCTGTCTGTTTCAGAGAAGTAATTACACCCTGGCAGTGTTTTCTCCTTCTGTCAACAGACAAGAATATACTCGGATAATGCATTTGATTTCCTCTGTAAAGATACTAACCAGATTTCTAAGAACCAAGTCAAATCAAGGCTCCACATAGCATGATGCATATTCAACTGCTACATCAAAAACAAAATCATGTCAAGTAACCTAGATGAGTACAACATTTTCACTGATCTGCATCTGCACATCTTCACTAATTTATCCCTCTCTCAAATTAACTGACAAGACGAGGGACAAAATGAAAACACGGCTTGTAATTTATTATTATTATTATTAGGCATATTTTACATTTCTAAAAATTGTTTTGGTTAAGGATGGCTACATGCAATTGGTTAAACTGGTGGTATGGTGAGCAAATTACAACCATTCCGTCTCAAAACAAACATTTTAGGACGCAGGATTTAAATATAAAAAGCTCCCGTCATCGCGCTGATCATCATTGTGTATTATGGATGACGGGATCTTGTTGCTGTTGGTGCTGCATTCCTGCGTTTCGTTTCTGGGGACTCCCAAAGTGAACAAAGTCTGCATTACGATTGGTTGTCAGTGTTTTACAGCCGAAATGCGTCACAGCTAATTTGCATAAAGTTAAACTATTTTTAACTTTGTTTAGTCACTCTAGTGGCTCAACTTTTGTAGCTTGTCGCTTTTGTCGCTTTAGTCGCTCCTGTCCATTGAAAGTGAAAGACTTCTGCCCATTTTACAGCTTTAGTCGCTCATGGTCTCAACACACAGTTACACTCCATGAGCAAAACATGGCTACAGGTAAAAATAAAGATCTTGACTTTAGCTACTGAGGCAAATTAAACTGATTAAACAAACACCAATACAAGGAAAGAATCTTCTGTCGATAAATAGAACAGATTGAGTATTTATAAAAAAATTTTACTTTTAATAAAAAAATACAACAAACCAAGAAGTGCAACAATAAAAAAAACCTTTAAAATAAATCATAATTAACTTACTCTCACACTCATCAGGATGGCACCTACAGTAAAAATAACTCATTATTCACACTAACAGTCACTGTATTGTCCTCAAAATGCCTTCTTCCTGGCATTTTTATTTGCAAAGTTTTCAATCATGTCCTTTTAAGCATTTTATGCACAGTATTAGTTAAAGTAATAAAATTAAGATAAATGTTCCTCAACCACAATAGTCTGAAATAGTCAACAACACCCATGCCTAATAACATTTTTCCATATAATATTTCTTTAAATTATAAAACAGGGGCACGCTTCTAATCAGGGGTCTATAAAGTACACACAAAGCTTAGTAAATTTATCCTAAGTAAGGCTAAAATAATTTTTGGTGTCAAATATGTGAGAGAACTACCAAAGAACAATGACAAAGCACTGACTAAACTATATGCGCTCCCTCCCTGTTAGAATCTGAATAGACAGGTCTGGAGCCAACCAGCCATTCCCATAGCAGGTCAGGCCAACTTTAATAAAACAAAAAGGCTGAGTTCATGACGAACAACTATTACCAAGTCAGCTAACATTTATCCATCGCTAGGCAGCAGAAAAATAAACAAACTTGAAAAAAAAAAAAAAAAAGAGTTTTGCCTCCACTTCTTCAGCCAACATCACAAACAATTTGTTCATATAAAATGTTTGTTGGCAGCAAATAACCCACCTTTATCCTTTCCCCATTTTTCTTCATCAGTTTTCTATTTACATTTGTTTTCCGGCACAGCTAGAGTAACTACATTTTGATGCCATTATGGTGGTTGTTTCTTTTTTTAATCCTCTTGCTGAAGGGTTAAATGGTAGTTGTTAATCATTCCTATCATACCAGGTGTAGTGCTGAAAAGGAACCCCTGCCGTGAAAAACATCCCCTCGCTTTTTTTCGGCACACTGACCTGCTATGATACTAAATGTGTAACAGTGTGGTCCAAGGCCTAATAAAGTCAAAAAACACAATCCTCATGTTATATCCAGCGTTTATTTTTAAGCATAATAAGGTTGTAATGTACAAATGGGATAGCTACAGTACAGATAAAAACTGACATTTTAATTCTTGTCAGGCTAAGCTAAACATGCACCTATGGTGCCCCCTGGTGGCTTGGGGTCCCTAAGCATTCAACAAGTTTGCCTATAGCAAAAAACCAAACAAACAAACAAACAAGCACTTGAATCATTTCTACTCTCTGTGGACTTCAAGATGTTTTGTAAGACTTCCCTTCTGTCTGTATCGTTTACCACATATCGAGCAGCTGAAAGGCTTTTCTCCTGTGTGAATTCTCATGTGAACCTTGAGGTTTCCACTCTCAATAAAACCTTTGCCGCACACTGTGCATCTGTACGGTTTCTCCCCTGTGTGAATTTTCATGTGTTTCTGTAGACAGCCATTCCATGAGAAACATTTCCAACAGACCGGACACCTGAAAGGCTTTTCTCCCGTGTGACATCTCATGTGTGCTGTTAACTGTCCTTTAAAACCAAACCTCTTCCCACATTCAGAGCAGCTGAACGGCTTTTTGCAGATTGTACACCCCGGACAGTCTACTGGATCTTCATGACCACTGAGTGTAGCGCCTGCTTGTAAATGTCCATTTGAATCAGAGTCCATTGCTGATTCTGGTCCCATTAAGGAATTTTTGTTGTCCTCTGCATGGCTGTGATGAAGCTGCGAGGACTGATGAAGACTGCAGTTGAATATTGTCTCACCTTTATGGACAGCCATGTGCATTTTCAAATTCCCCCTTTGGGAGTAACTTTTCCCACACACGGTGCAGCTGAAAGGTTTCTCACCAGTATGAATTCGCATGTGCACTTTGAGATTTCCGCTTTCGCTGAACATTTTACCACACACAGAGCACCTGAAAGGTTTCTCCCCGGTGTGGATTCTCATGTGTTTCTGTAGGCGTCCTTTCCATGAAAAGCATTTCCTGCAGACAGGACACCTGTAAGGCCTTTCCCCTGTGTGACATCTTATGTGTAACTTGAGATAACTCTGGGATCCAAATCTTTTCCCACATTCAGAGCATTTAAATGGAGTTTTTCCACTACTAGAAATGGTGGTTTTGGTCTGTTTTCACATTTCAGGGGTGCAGACTCAGTTTGTTTTTGCCTTTCAGAAACTGACTGCATCCAACCTGGTATTTAAAAAGGAGTGTTTAGATTTGACCCACAAGAGTTAAATACTTTTTTGTTTTTCGAGAAACCCTTGAATAATGCTTCGATACTGGAAGAGGCTTGTTTTTGTTTGTTTTATTGGCTTTATTGTGTCCTTGGCCTGTGTTTTCATGAGGACTAAGAAAGGTGATTGTGACACAGTTGGTGAATATTTTGACAAACTACTGGTTAATGTGTACAGTAAAAAGATGACTAAGAGCACCCCCTGTGGACTCCGTGTATTCTCTTTGTGTGTATTGTGCAGTATGCTGGAATATGAAATGTGATGTACATGGTGTGTGTATGTGTGTATGTGATGGTACAATTATAGATAGAAATATGCTATTCCGTTGACAGTTTAACTCTTTATACTCATCAGATTTCTTTTGTTTATCAGTAGAATAAAATCAGTGGAAAATGCGACTTGTAAAGATCTCAGCTTATGCGACTAGTCTCAATCGGGAAGAATCTTCAGTCCGTTTGAGACAGGGTGGTTTAACCATTAAAGTTCAAACTAAGAAAAAGCAAGAGAAAAATATTTCTTTGCATTTTCCCTTTTCTTTTGGGCAATAATAAGAATATATATTTAAGCAAATGGTTGTGATAAATGTTAATAAAATAACAATAGTGAAATGATCAAAAATCAAACAGCAACAAATAACACACACTTTCCTTTGGTATTACATACAAAAACCAATTGCTAGAGATGATTCAGGGAGGTTTGTTTTCACAATTTATTTACTAAAATGCATGATGGTCATTGAAAAATTGGCTCTACCAAATGGTTGAGTAGGACATCAAAGAGTTAAACAGAATCAGATCAGTAGGAAAAACTAATGATGTATACATTTATTCTGTGGAATATGTTTTCTGTGCATGCTTCAACATGGTTGGCTGACATAAGTTTCAGGGAAGACTTGAAAAATGGGGCAGCAAACCAGAACAGGACACATTTTTTTTGTCTGTTGCAATGGTGATGGGATGAGAGCTAGACCAAGAAGATGGACACTGACATGACACACAAATACACAGGGGTGGAGTGATTCGCTCACGGCTGCTGTCAGGTCTTTAAATCATTCCAGTTAAAGGAGCAGTCCGACATTTTTGGGACATTTTGCCAGAACAAAAAGAAACTGTGTTAAACCGGATTGCTTGATTAAAATGATGAATTTGTCTTCCCGTTCACTTGTTAAGATGACTTTACCAAAAATGTTGGACTGCTTCTTTACGTCGCTGCACTCTTTCGGGTTTTGGTTTCTAAAAGAATTTGAGCGTACTCCCCTCTGCACTGCACACCGACTCTGAAGCCGTCAGCGATCATTTCACCCCAGGAAGATCTTAAAGAAGGGACGTTTCTGCTAAAACTAACACTGAGACTGTAAAAAGAGCCTGGAAATTTAAGACATGGCTCTCTTTTTGGTTTTCCCGTGCCATGCATCGGTTTCATCAACAACGTTCCGTCTTCAGAGCGCCACGTTTTTAGCGTCATGTTACTGATTTCGCAGCAGTATTTTGAGGGATAAGACAGGACCATGCATACGGAGCCAAGCCTCGTTTTCATCAGCTTATAAACTGTACCCTGTGTCTGTGTGCAAAGCAGCAGACTAGTATTATAGGGGCTGCCATACCATGCTTGTATCTTCTTGTTTTATTGTTTGTTGGTTTATTCTGATGACAGTATTGTGATTTTAATGTTTACCCTCAGAAACACAATGAATGAAATGATTGAAATACATTTTTTTTTTATACAAGAAGCAATAGTGTGCTAGTGTTATGAACCTACTCGGATCCCATTGGCTCCTTAGTTCAGTATTGGAGGTGAAGTTCTCTGATTGGTCAACAAGTCGAGACCTTTTGGGTTTAAACAGCCAGTTCATTTTGGGAGATCTTTTTTTTTTTAATAACAGATTCCTGTTTTGGTAACTGATGTCCACACTTGTCAGAGAGCTATATTTAGAACAGAGCCACGCTCCAAAACTGCTCGGTCCACATCATAAAGCATCTGCTGACTTTTCTGCCTCCATTTGCATTAAATCAAAAACATTTGGGGCTCAAACTGCAGATACTCCTAGCTGGAAACTTTTAATATCTTTTTATTCCTTTTAAACAAATGACGAACTTCACCCGACTTTGCTCAGAAGCGTGGCTCTGGTTTAGTTTTAATTGGAAAAAATAAATAAATAAATACATTCTCTGTTTGATCCATACTTAATCTAATGATTGGTAATAATTGATGTTTCATGTGGATATAAATAACAGGTGAATGAATGAACTGACAGCAAAGCCAAATCTAACCACACTGCACGTGGTGTCAGTGTGTGCATGAGTGAGAGAGTAAAAATAAGGCATGAATGAGCCATTTTACGGGCATGAATGGGAAATGCAAAAGAATGAAAAGGTGACTTGAATGAACGAATGAAATGTACAGACTGTTAGCGCTGTGTAGGAGACGTGCTCAGAGATTTTATTGGTGAGGGTTTTGATGAAGCTTACTGGTCCTGATGATTAAACGCTCTGAGACAGACTGCAGTCGACTGGCCTCCTTATTGAAACTCATACAACCACACACACACAAACACAACAAAACTTTCCATTAGAGTTACATTTATTCAATTAGATGATTTTATTCTTACCCGATGCTTCATTGTAGTGAAATATCTCTTAAGAATCACATAAAATATCCTCATTAAAGCCACATTTCTCATTTTTATCCATTCAGTCTACATAATGTCATAGCAGTGAAATCTTTGTGTCTGCAGCTTTTCATGAGATTCTTCTGAACTCTAGTGACCAAAAAGCAGAAATGCTGATTTTACAGCAGCTTTTCAAACACAAAGTTTTAACTTTAGAGATTTCCTCACATATAGTAGCTTTAATTAACTGCACACATATGATCATATGTGGCATAAATGTAAAATAGTTTACCTCTATCATAACTAAATTCAGCAATCGTACTCAAAAACTTCTCCAGAATTCTCCAAAAGCCTGTGTGTTGTCTCAGGTATGTATGTCTTTAAAAGCAGGTCAGTCAGGTGTGATTTCTTCTTTGTCTGCACCCTCCATGCTTCATGATGTTTGACTGACGTCCAGTTGGCGGGTTTTTCTCATGTTTCGTCTTCAGGGTGCGCCGACCTCCACCTGCTGGACATGCTGAGTCCGATGGAGAGGAAAAGGCAGGGCTACATCCACGAGCTGATCGTCACGGAGGAGAACTATGTCAATGATCTGCAGCTTGTCACTGAGGTAGAAGAAAACGCTGGTTTAACTCATTGTAAAAAGTTAGAATTATATTAAGTGATGCGCCTTTAAGATTTTATTCTTTAATACTTTCCAGTTAATGATTGTTGAGATGGTTTTTATTTTATATAAAGCTGCAAATGTGGGTTCTGTCTTTCTTTTGTTTCTTTTGACCAATTTAATGCTACAAAACTAAAAATATTTGCTTTTACTGTTAACTCTTTATAATAATCTGTTTTTAGTGTTTTTCTATTGAAACTGCTTGATCGCTTGTGTGTGCAGATCTTCCACAAGCCTCTGCTGGAGTGTGAGCTGCTAACGGAGAAGGAGGTGGCCATGATCTTTGTCAACTGGAAGGAGCTCATCATGTGCAACATCAAACTGCTCAAGTAAATATAAATATATAGTTTGACTGTGTCTTCTATCACTGCCCACTTTATTTAAAAAAATTTGGTAAACCTCTCTGAAGTTTGTGAAAATCACATACAGTCTGTCAGTTCTAAGGTTTAACATATCAGAACATGATTAAAGAAATTCAATCAAATCATTATCAAGGTTTAAATCAGCCAAATGCTACCTCAGATAACACTGATTGTATCCCATTTTTAGCACAATTTAACATTAAATATCTGATCAGCCAATCACACGGCAGCTGCTCAGCACATTTAGTCACATAAACATGGGATTTTCACTCACAACCATCTCTAGGGTTTGCAGAGAACAATCTGAAGAAGAAAAAATATACAGTTGTTTATGGTGGAGGTCAGAGGAGAATGAGCAGACCGGTTAGAGATGATGGAAAGACATCAGGAAATGTCAAGAAAGGAAGTTTTAGTTTTATAGCATCTTTCACAGACAACAGAATAAGACAAAAATAATCATTAAAAAACACAAGTACAGAAAATCCTCGTCTATCTAAAGCATCATTAGACTCGTAAGCATCTTTTAGAGATCTGAAAGGTCCTAAAGTGCTTGCATTGAAATGCAAATGACCTCTGACCGGAAAACCGCAGAGCGCAGCCTGGTAGTGGAGAGGAAAAAGGTCAGATGTAAAGAGGAGCATGACTAGATAGTAGCAGGCCATCTAGACCAACTCTGCTTTCATAGAGATGCACATTTATGAGAAAATCATACTAAAAAAGCCTTCCAAGCTGAATGTTGACCTTCAAAACTGAATCTATAATTATGGCAATATAATAGAAATAGTTCAAGTTGATTTTCATTAATATTTTCAAAATGTAACTAATGTGCAGAACGTCTTAATATCTGTAATCTATGTCAGTGACGATATCAGGTGATATTGTCTCAGCATCTTATCTTGACTTCATATAATTATAACAGAGAAAAACAGATTTTTGGTCAAAAACACATCATTAAGTTTCAGCAGAAAACTTCCACTCGGTTCGTTCAGACTGGAAAACCGAGCCACACATTTTAATTCCACATCTCATGTCGGGGGGGTTATTGCAAAAAAAAACATATTTTTAATGCCTTAGGTTTTGCCCTTAGCAGGGGGAGCTATAGATCTAAGGTGGGTGGTCATAACCAGTGCAGAGGTGCTAAAACTGGAGTAGCACGTGCTGTTTTTAGCTGTGCAGCTGCATCTTGTACAGCCTGAAGAAGGCCGAGCTTTTCTTTTTAAACAAGTAAAAAACCTGTTAGAGTAGACTCAACAAACCATTTCAAGTTCAGTCTTTGACAGCAAAGTTCTCAGCTCTCCCAGCTCTCTCAGAATTTCTGACTTTACTGAGTCAGACTTGAAATAAATGGACTTAAAGGTTAAATCTTCTCTTTAATGACTTAAATTTGAACATCAAGTGCAGTGATATAGTTTGTTTTGTCAGTTAAGCTGGAGGTAATCGTGACTGAGCCGCTGTTTGATGCTGGTTAAGCAGTGAGTCCGATCCCCTCTGCTATGCAGAAGATGGAAAGATGGTCTGATGAGTCATCATGTCACACAGCTCAGATCATCTGCATGACGATGAGTTCACTGCACTCCGACGGCCCCCACATCCACCACATCTCAGTCTAATGTTCCTCCCCTGGGATGTGATGCAACAGGAGATTCTCATCATGCGAGATGCTGTCATGTCAATAAGGAGAAAAACCTCAGAGAAATGTTTCCATCGCCTTGTTGGATTTCTGACACCAAGAATTAATGCAGTTCTGGAAGGTGGAGCTAATAAAGTGAGCAATAACGTGTCGTAGCGTTTAGCTGCACTGATCCAACGTTTCCCTGCAGGGCTCTGAGGGTGAGGAAGAAGATGTCGGGTGATCGGATGCCGGTGAAGATGATCGGCGACATCCTGACCAATCAGCTGCCTCACATGCAGCCATACATCAGGTTCTGCTGTTTTATTTAAACATCCGTTTAACCCGACTTATTCGGTCAAGAAATAGACTGATTTAAACCATTTGCAAGTTATGCAAAAAAAATATTTTATTTAATACACACACACTTTAGGAACCACTGACTCAGCCCTTCTTTTAATTTTGCTTTAATCCGTTTCTGTGTTCAGATTCTGTTCATGTCAGCTGAATGGAGCCACATTGATTCAGCAGAAAACAGACGACAACCCTGAGATCAAAGACTTCCTGAAGGTATCCAGTTACCCGCCCGTCTGCTTGCTTTGTTAGCTTTTCCTTTCTAACTTTCCTCTAACTTGTGTTTTAATTATAAAAGCAGCTTGAGTGATTTTGTACAGAAACACTATTTTCCAATTTGTCTTCTTACTCAAATAACAGTAGTTACCAGAGAAATAAATTAGTTTTTTAAACCTTTATTGAAGAGTCAGAGTTCATCACTTTTTATGTAATAATTAACTTTTAAGTAATGTTTAACAGATCTTGTGCCTCGTGTTTGTTTGTTTTTTTGTAGTTGTTTTTTGTTTGTTTTTACCTTTTTTAGTTAAAATCTGGAATGATAAATTTATCTTTCATTGTGCTTGTATCATGCTCAGATTGAATGCCCTCCATCCTGGTCTTCCCCAGTAGACCACAATTCTGCTGCTCAGACAACCACATAAGGAACTGAGCCTGCAACTCTTGTGCTTTGGCCTTTATACCGGCTTCCTTTAATCCTACTGAAGTTTCTTTTAAGAGCCCACTTTTCGTTTATAAAGCGCAGAATGACCTGACTCCATAATACATTTCTCACTTGCTCACTTTTTTTTTTTTTTTATTATCAGTAGCAGACTGCTCTGATCATCTACAGCGGGAATTTTCGTTGCTCCAAGAATGGAAGGTGAACATGACATAAGGAATAATCACATGATGATTATGCTCATGCATAAACTCATTTTTCTAATCGTGGATGCCAGAGTAAGTTTAAGTCTGCTCAGTCTGAAGTATAGTTATATAAGAAGGAAACAGGAAGGGGCCACCAATTACAGCATGTCCTGCCTGATAAACAGTTCCTGGATTTGATGGAGGGGCTCCTGTCCATACAAACACCATGCCAGACATGCAACACAGAATCAGGTTTCAGATAAGCATCATTTTGGAAGAGAGAATTGCAACGATGGAAATCCAAAATTATAAACTAAAAGTAAAGAAAAAATGGTTCACTCGAGTGACAAGCATGACAGCCAGATAAAAGTAATGATTGTAAGAGGAGATTAACAACATGCATCTGATGTGTTCTATCTTGTACTCTGAGTACAATCTCACACCTTGTTACCCTCGGTAACATGCCGGTTTGAACAACTGTGGTTGCAGGTCATTTCTTGCCACATCAAAGAAAGAAAGAGGAAGAGAACACAGCTGATCTACAGTAATCACTGCCACAAGGGAGGAAAATCCTACTGTGGCTTAGCGGGAGGAGAGAATTATTACAGAAGAGTCAGAAAAGACGGCCGGAGCAGACGTGGCTACGAACCCTGAGGCGTCTCAGAGATCTCGAACAGCTCGTGG
>JBAJHY010000016.1:21029168-21040805 GCA_037177095.1 Craterocephalus marjoriae | reverse complement strand
TCATTAGAAGAGTCAGTTTTTGTCATTTTATTGTCTGCAATGCAGTGTTGTGCCAATTCATACTTAAACAGAACTAACTTGAAGTTCAGTTCACACAGATAGAAATGGACTAGTTCATGTTCATAGTTCTTTTTTAAATGAACTAAATTCATTTCTCTCTCAAGAGTTCTGCAATCGCCGGAAGGAACTAGCACTAGCCATGCTGACCTGTTGTAGTGTTTGCCGTAAACAGTGTAGCAAAACCTGACTCTTCTAATGAGCATGAACTGCGTGTGCCACTCATTGTTACCAAAGTGAGCGCTGCTCTTTTTCAAGTTCAATGAATGAAAAGTGAACCATTCAGTTCACCGTAAATATGAACGTGTTCAGTGAACGTCGTTCATTGAACATGTTAATGCGAAACACTGCTGCAATGCACCTGAGCAGAACAAAAGATAGCACTTAAACTGTGAACCAATAATCAATAACCATTTAAAGATCAGAGTCGGACTTTCCTTCCACACACTCTCCAACTAATTTTTTTATGAAAAAGGACAATGAAAATACACAACAACCAACTGAGAAATTCTCATATGATTTTTTTTGGAGGATTATGATGCCTGCAAATGCAAAATGACAGTATCTGGGTGCATGGCAAATGTGTGGCGTCCTCCCCGATAGGTATTAGAAGTAGAATGTTTAGAAGTGAATGTAATTGATTTAATGCAGTAAGTTGACATTTTTTACAATATCTTTGAGATTTCTTTGTAATATTTATTTTTTTAACGGTGTGTATTGGTGCTTTGCTGTATTTGGTGGGTAGAGTTAGGGTAAGTTGAATTATGAAGTGGATTTAACCTTGCAAATATTGAACAACACCTTGAGAGTAAATTTTTGCAAACAGAAATACCCCTGTTTCCTACTGCATCAATCAAAACCCCACAAGTTCCCCTTGAATGATTTCTGTGTTTGTTGGACACATCTGTGTTGAGAGGTTTTGCAGTCAATGTCACACAATCCCGGCATGCAACGGCGCAATAACACTGCCATTTTATGCTGGAAGGCGCACTGTTCAGACAACTGATTGGTATCTCACCGATTTCAAAAACTCCAGTTCTGTCCATTTAAATTCCTATAGGTTTGAAGAGATTCTTTGTAGGATGAAGGAAAAATGTACTAAGTAGTTGTATATGTCCGCTCAGGCAATGTCAAAATAGAAAAAAATATATATATACCAGGGACGTGATAAGGGGGTTGAAATACTTAATCTGTCAGGTTTCCTATCAAATAGCTTCTTCTGATTTAAAATTAGACGTAAACTCTAATGGTGTAATTTCACAGATGGCACCATTCATTTTGGAGGAGATTTTCCTGTCAATATGACAGAAAATAGAGGCTCATGACGTCTGCAGCTCTATCAAGCTAGTTTTGGAGGTTTCATTAAATATGGATTAAATAAATTGTGACACAATTCTTAGTAGAAAAATGTGCAAACAGCACTTCTTTATCCAACTTCTAAAAAAAAACTTTTTAAATTACAATATATATTGGGGTTTAGTTTTTTTGAGTGTCTGAATTCCATGTCTACAATGTATTTCATGATGGAATAGCCATTAGTTGCGGCAAAATGGCATCTATTCTTTCTGGGGTCTGACGCATGATAAGTGAATCATTGCAACAAAAAAATAAAAATAAAAGAATGCAAAACATGAAAAGATTGTATTTAAAAAGGACAGAAATAAATATTAATTTAATGTTCAGGTGTTTATAAAGAAGAGTGAATGTTTGTATCTTGAAGTTTTTTCCAGATGAAAAGGACTTCTTATGCATAATTTCTTCTCTGCTTGTTGCAAATAAATACATGAAAAGCAAATGTTTCTAAATGTTAAACTTTCACAATAAGGTAAACACCTCTCATGTAAGAATGTAAAAGAGAGAAGGCACACTTACCATTGTGATTACTTTAAGCTGAGCGTCATGATTAAATACTTGAGCTTAATCCCAGTGAGCATCACTTTTCTCTCTTAATATGTGGTAACTTTCGCTTTCTGGCTCTGCACAGTGACATGGGCGCACGATTTTTAGTGTCTAATGTGATCACATTGGAAAAGTATCAAAACCTAAGTGCACTTTACAATAATGATATGAATCAGTTTTCTTCAACAACAAAAAAAAAAAGATCTTATCCAGCATGTTTCACATCAGCATCAATTTGCCAAAGCCACTACTTCCTTTAGCAGACATTTAATGCCAAGTTTCCTGTTTCAAAAGAAATTGCAAAGTTATTTCATCTTGTATATGAACTGCCAAAACAGACTACCTTTCAAGATTTATTAGATAATGTAATGTATACTTCATAGTGGTGGTGTGTGGTGTGGTTTTGGGCTGCATACAGTAAATGGAGGAATAATCAGAGACAGAGGCTGGGAGAGAGTGCGAGAGTGTCCACTTAGATGGATAGGGCACTCATCAAACCACAAGTGTGCTCACACTGAGTTAATTGAAAAAGAAGAAAAATCTGCCTCTAGCTCATAAACAGCAACATTTATCGCCATCATTTGGTTCCAAAGTCAGGAACACTCCTCCTCCTCATGCTTATTTCCAATTATTTTTTACCCTCTTCCTAAAATAATCACAACATTTCGTTTTCTTTTTTTTTATTTCATTCTTTCAGTCTCCCTGTGCTGATTCTGCTTGACAAATAAGACCTGCTTGCCTCTTCCTTCAGGCCCAGAAGCTTCCATGAAAGGCAACTGACGTCTGAGCACATTTGTAGTCTAAATGTTACAAATAACTGTAATTTACTGTGCCTCAGCGGTGACCTTATTAGGCTGCAAACAATAGCACTGCCACTTTTTGGACTTCCTCTAGGCCAATGTCGAGCCATTGATGATATATAATGCCACTTGGCAGGCAAGTTAATTATAAGCTGGCCCCCAACCCTTGGTGTTGGAGGAGCCATCTGAAGGCAATACAAATGTAGTGTGAGTGTATGTGTGTCATTATATGTGTGGGCAGTAAGGAATAGGGGTAGCACTGTTATCCAAACTGTCAGAGTCCCTTCTAAAAGAGCTGGTGAGACACAATACTGTAAGTAACCGCATCTTTTATACATTCACACTTAATAGATGTGTGTGCACACGATGCACACACCTGCAGATGCTGTCACACAACTGCAATGCATAGACAAGCAGTAACAGGATGCAGCGCACACTTCATCCCCGCAGACAGAGAAAATGTTAACCTTTTACGTTTCTGGAAACCATAATTACTGACAATGACTACTTACCTTAAGTACCTTTTTAGCATTTTCTTTTCCTCCATGCTTTTTTTTTATATATTATTATTATTTCAAACATCCTATTTACTTCATTTAAGGTGAAACTGGCAGACCTCAGAGTAAAAATAGATTTTTAAATGAAGGAAAGATCGCAGGTTTAGTTTTATTTTCTTCCCTGCAGAAACACACCACCACCTTCCTGCGGTTCCTCCGCGTTCATCTTTTTCTTTGCGCACTCTGGCTGCGCGCGGGCCGCTCCGTCCTGCAGGCCTCTGAATGTTTCCATCTTTTTAAAACCGGTCTAGTCTCGGGACCGAGAGGAGGGGGAGGAGAAGGAGGGGGAGGTGGATGAGGGGGAATGGGGGGGTTGTCAGTAGGAGTGGGCTCCCCCGGTTGCTTTTCCACGCCGATAGGCTGCGTGCGCTGCTCGTCAAAGCGCCTGCGCGTCGTGATTGGCTGCGGGAGGCGGATCTGCAGGTGATCCTCCGCTCATAGAGGCGCGGGGCGGAGAGAAGGTGATCAATCCTCCATCCGTCTCCATTAGAAATCACCTTAACAGTCTGACAGACAACGACAAACCCCTGAAAGCAAATGAGTTTGATTTGTTTGGCCGTAAAAACCGCAGCGAGGACGCGGTTTACGCCCGTGTGCTGCTGACCTGCCGGCGAGCCTCTCCGTCATGTCGCTCGGTGCGCGCGCGGTTGTTTGTTTTTGAGAAAGTCTCCAGCTACCGCTCGAGTTTTGTTGCCCTGCAGACTTCCTACTATTGGATAATTTTTGCTCGCCTCTTGCGCTCAGACGGGCTCCGGAGAAGGGTCGGGGGAGAAAAAAGCGAAAAGAAACAAAAACAAGGTAAAGTTTATACTTTTATTTAAATGTTTCCTCACATAATCGATTTAAAGCAGCAGGAGTCTACATTTTTTAAATCAAAATTAAACTAACTTTTTTTGTAAATGCATTTTAAAATATTTAATAGTTGAATTACTTTTTTTTTTTAATTGCACCGCTGCAGGTTTGTGTGGAATTTCCGCGCAGATATTCATTAATCCGCACCGTGCAGGGCTTCAACTCCACGCCAATAAACTGAGCCAACTTCTTCCAGAGGAGCCTTCATCATTTTCATATTTCTATTCCAGTTCATCTCTGTCAGTTTTTATTGAGAGCAATTGGCCATTAAAGCGTTTGAAGCACTTAGTAGATAATTGGAGAGGCGTGTTTTGGTTTTTGTTAATTTATTTTGCTGATAAGAGCCCTTCTGAAACGCTCTCTCCCCGGAGGTCTAATCTAAATTCTAATTGAGTTCATTTGCACCGAGATCTCGCCTTTTCACTCCGGCCTGCCTGAGCTGGAAACGCGCTTTAAAGAGCAGCTGCAATACACGTTTGCTTAGCTGGGTTTTTAAGGTTTTCAGCTCATTGTTAAAATAATCTCACTAATTTAATTCTCACTTTTCACCCTTCACGGCTGCGCGTTAAAATCAAACTATCATCGGCCACAGCAGTAAATTATTTAGTGAGGGTATGGGTGCCTGTGAGTTTAATGTTAGTGAGATTGGTTTATTTATTCTCTGAATTTAATTCAAAGGGGGAAAGTCAGTATAATAACTTCTTTTATTAATAGCTGAAAGAAATAAATCATAAAACTGCACATCCTTTAAAACAAAATGAACATGTTAGATTATTTAAGAAGAAAGAGAAGAGCTGGGTGTCCGGACAAAATGATTCCCAGTGTGGTGGATTTTAATTCAGCTGTCCTGAGCCGTGGACTGAGGATCCACAGGGATCCCGGTTCCGGTCAAAATACACACAAAGTGCGACGACCCGAAACAAACACGAGTGACGGACTACAGAACGGCTTCAGCTGTGATTTTTATAGATTATCAAACCACATCCATAATCCATCTTTTTATGTGTGTGTGAGATAAAAAGGGTGCAGGCAAACACACACTTTTTTTTTTTGGCAGGCTGCAGTTTTATTCTCAAAAGTTGCCTCGCCAATTTAAAAATAAGTGATACATTTAAAAAATATGAACAAAATTAGATTTTTTTTGCCTATTAGAAAGTTACAAAATTAACTAGGCTAAATATATTAAGCCTGTGTCTCTTTTGTAAATTGGGAAATAAATGCCCGTGAATTATCTTTTATGAACAGCTTAGATTTCCTTTTCTTTTTTTGTATATATTACAGAAAGGTGCATTTATGATTTCTTTTAAAATAATATTTACTGAATGGTTGGTGTCCATTAATAAACACCAGTAGCCCATGTGTGAGCTACACCACACAGCTGGATTTAAAAAAAAAAACTGTTATATTTATTTATACAAAGCCTGAATCGGCTTTCTTTTGTCAGTAAAGCTCTCTGGTTTTACTGGGAATAAATCCTGCTTTGCTGAGAAATATAATTTCCCTCCCTCCGCTGAGCTTTTTAGCAGCCGCTTGACCCCCGTTATCCTCCCTGAGAAAAACCTCAGACTCAGCTGCAGGGATTTTCTGAGTTCTTTTTAAAATTATTATTAAATATTGTGCGTCCATTAACCTCTGGTTTGATGTCCCATTGCCACTGAATAATAACAACATTGATTTCTTGTGCGTTTCACGTATTATGTTGCTGTTTATTTGCAGTTTCTGATTCTATCTAAAACTAAACGAAGTGGATGTAAAGTAAAAATAAAAGATGCTAACAAGTGTCTGAAAATACATAATCTACCCTCCTGAAGATTAAAATCTGTAAAGGTCCTCTTTCCAAAAACCTTTCCAGCCTAATTTACCTTCTGACCTCGCTGTTGATGATATTTTCTCGTTTGTGCAGTGACTTGGATCGGTCCCCTGTCCCGTCAAGCTGCAGCATCGGGGGAAACCGAACCACTGGCCTGAGCTGGGTGGAGCAGTGACCGCCTGTAGCATGATGTCCTACCTCAAACAGCCCCCCTATGGCGTCAATGGCCTGGGGCTCAGCAGCGCTGCCATGGACCTGCTGCACCCCTCCGTGGGCTACCCAGGTAGGAGCCCGACTCACTCACACGCATGCGTAACTTTTATACACACTTTTAACACAAGTTAATGCTCACCTTTTAAACATTAATGAAACTTTTGCTCCAGTTTGTTGACTTAATATTATCTTTGTTATGGCGGTTGTTCTAACAAAATTACATTATAAATTTAGCTACATAGATTAGGTTACATAGTTTTTTTTATGTAGGCTAAATAAATATTAAGTAGCCTAGGCTACTAAATATTCTTTAATTAGTGTGGCCTATAATTTTCCACCATGTCCAGAGCTGACATGAGCACGGAGCGGATCAGGATCCGGTCTGTGAGGGTGCTATTTTTAGCGTTACATCCACCTTTTTTTGACGTCCTTTCGTGCTGTTTCTGTGCCCTCAGCGACTCCCAGGAAGCAGCGACGGGAACGGACCACCTTCACCCGCTCGCAACTCGACGTCCTGGAGGCCCTTTTCGCCAAAACCCGGTACCCGGACATCTTCATGCGTGAGGAGGTGGCGTTGAAAATCAACCTGCCTGAGTCCAGAGTCCAGGTAAAAAAAAATACATAAAAATTTTAAAAGGACCATTTTAATATATTTTCTTTTTTAAAGGATATATTTTCTATAACAAAAGGGGAAATGTCTCATAGTTTTAAGTGCTAATTATTACCGTGAGCAGGCAGGCTTTTCAATCCAGGAGCGTCCGTGTTTCTCTTTGAGGACAGAAATAAAGTTCAACATTTCGACCGTTAGTGACGTCACTTGCGTCAATTAACGATTAATATAAACTAGCTAGCAAGCTATCAACTATTGACTATTTCATAATCAATTATGTTTATGTTTTTCTGATGTTTATGCCATGACAGTTGTTATCTGGTCTCCATGCAAAGCATATATAGGACAAATTTTAATAAACTCATTTATGTAGCCAATTTCAGGTATATGTTGGTCTATTTTTAGATTTATCCACTGCTTTGAGTCTAGTTGTAGCCAACCCTTTTTTTTAAATTGATAATGTGTTTATTTGGATTATTTTTCAGTAAATTACTGGGAAATTAACTGGTTTCACAATCCATGTTGTTAAACTGGAACATAGGCTGCAAGATTTAAGTGTCTTTTTTTATGTTAATCTCATTTTATCCACCTTTTTGTTTGAGGTTTAGCTCAGTTGACTGGTTCAGTTTGCCTTGTTCAGTCTCACACACACACACACACGCACTCACACGATGACAAAACTCAAGTCATGTTAAAACCAAACTTTTCAGATGGTTGCTCATAAATTGCATTTTGGTTGGTTTTATTATTTGATGTGACCCATATTTTGTCAGAAATGCAAAGAAGAAGCCAGAACTTTCCCTGCAAATACCACAAACGTTACACAGCTGTGCAGTGTTGGACTAGTAGCTACTGCTCTTGAGTCATAATTGGGGAAAGCAAGGCAGGCCTCTCTCTGTCACACACAGTTTGAGTTATTTTCAGAATGTGTGTGAAACAAAATGCTGTACAAAATCCTACCCTCACGATGCTCTAGAGTTACCCTACTGTGTGGTGAAACTCAATAGCCTGTTATCTTAGAGCCGTCTACCAGGTATGAAATTAGACCCCTGGCTGATTCAAGCCAAGGGGCCGGGGTGGAAATGAACCTTGATGGATAATAACCCTCAATTTTCTTCCATAATGTACTCCCAGCATGTCCCAGGAGTTTCTTCTCTTTTTTTTACGTGAAAAGCTGAGATTGTGTACGGTTGCTAACCTCTGCCTGGTGTTTTTGGTCATAGGTGTGGTTCAAGAACAGGAGAGCCAAGTGTCGCCAGCAGCAGCAGAGCGGCAGCAGTGCCAAGGCCAGGCCGCCCAAGAAGAAGTCCTCTCCGGCCCGGGAGAGCACCGGATCGGAGAGCAGCGGCCAGTTCACCCCTCCTGCTGTCTCCAGCACGGGCTCTTCCTCGTCTTCATCCTCGTCCACCAATCACACGGGCCCCGCGGCGCTTAGCAGCACCTCTACCTCCATCAGCACCGTCTCCTCCATATGGAGCCCAGCTATATCCCCTGGAAATGCTCCGGCCGTGGCCCCGCTCCCCGAGCCCGGACCCCCGTCTAACGCCTCCTGTATGCAGCGTTCAATGTCGGGCTCCGCCGCCGCCGCCACCTCCTACCCCATGTCCTACAACCAGACGCCGGGCTACGGCCAAGGCTACCCCGCCCCGTCCAGCTCCTACTTCAGCGGCGTGGACTGCGGCTCCTACCTGGCCCCCATGCACTCCCACCACCACCCCCATCAGCTCAGCCCCATGACGGCTTCCTCCATGTCAGGCCACCCGCATCACCACATCAGCCAGTCGTCAGGGCACCATCACCACCACCACCAGGCCTACGGCGGCTCCGGCCTGGCCTTCAACTCCTCCGACTGCCTGGATTACAAAGAGCAGACTGCAGCCTCCTCGTGGAAGCTCAACTTTAACACCACAGACTGCTTGGACTACAAAGACCAGGCCTCCTGGAGGTTCCAAGTCTTGTGATCAGCCTTTTTTCTTCCTTTTTTTTCCATCTTCATAGCCCCTTCTCTCCATGCTCGTCTGCTCCTTCTTTTTATTTCCCAGATTAGCTTGTTGCTTGTTTTTAAAGACAAAAGAGTTTATGAACCATAACAACACGATAGCAGCAGGAATGCTCAGAAATCGGACTGGTTTTCGCCTCCCTTTCGTTCCTCTTCGTCTTAAACAATGAAAAATAAAAAAAATCTTCAAGTCCCGTAAAGCATCAGGAGCAGTTTCCTGATGACGAAGAGAGTTTTTCTTTCCTTTTTTTTTTTTTATCCTGGAAGAGCTTAACAAAACTGTTTTTTCAAAAACGACAAAAAACAAGTCATTTCAACCAAACTCCTTCGACCACCAGCTGTCTGGATGGGAGGAATATTTCCCCTCTTATGCACCGACAGGAACTGCCTGCAGTGCCCTTTGACCTCCAACCCAATCAAATCCTGTACAGTTTTTATTTCTGAAATTTGTTATTTTAGGATGACAGAGATTTTTAGTCAGCTGCACCGAGGAGCTGAAATATGTAAATATGTATTTGGGTCAGTTACAGTGACCATGTTTAGTTGGTGTTTTTTTTTTCTGAATTTGAAAATTGTTTTATTACCACTTTGGGAGAAAAAAAATAGAAAAAAAGAAACTGTATGTAATTCTTTTCAAATATTCCAAAGAGAACAAATTGGCCATAAAGTTCAGCTTTTATATACATTGTTTTACTCAGAAAAAAATGTTTGGGCAATTTCAGATGTCTTTTTGGGAGGGAAAAAAAAATCTAAAACATAGATGCAGAAATATTATGGGTATCTTTCCAGGATCCAGGTCTTATTATCATTCTAGCCTCGACAATTTCCAACCAAACTTCCTCCCCTCTCGGGCTTTGTCGTGATTTATTGGACATGTTTGAACCGCAGCACTTGGCTTGATAATGGAGTCAAAAGCATTTTAAATTTTTTGGAAAATGGGGGGGGGAGAGAGAAAATGTGGATTTATAGCTCCAAAATGGCAGTGAGATGTTGAATGTATCTTTAAGGCGATCACCCTTACATACATGTTCATCCAATAAAGATCCGTTAAGTCATGTTTATTTTCCACAGTGGATTCTGTCTTTGACTCTCACCAGGGAGTCAAGCTTTTTATTTATTTATTTATTTTAGATGCATATTAGATTGTAGTGTCTGTGTTTGTTAAGACTGTTTTCCCCCTGTATCATTAACCTGAATGATTCACCTACAGTATTCATGCCGTTTTCAAACGTTTGTAAGGTTTTTTATTTGTGAATTTGCCTGTCGTAAATTAACTTTTTAAAAATATTTATTAGAATACAGAGCACACATGATATAAATCTCAAAATTGTTTCATCTTTAATGAAGAAAATAACATGAAAAACATTTATCTGTTCAATCCTTTACTAATTATGCTAAACATTAGACTCCAGGTATTAACAATCTTTTATTTGTAAAAAATACATGAATAAATAAATCCCCTGAAGCAGCCTTTTGTTCACTAGTTAAATTTAATGATGCTTACCAACTCTGAAGAGATGATCCCAGGTGGAAACAAACTGTTTCCAGAAAGGCAGGTAAGGCCAGAGGGACCTGGGGAAGAGGACGATGATGGGAGAGAGGCGGAACATTTCCCCAACGGAGAAGATGAACTTTTGGGTTTCCTCTGGCACCACTTCATTCATGCAGCCCATACGAGTCTCAAACAACACAGAGCAGATCCCTGCAGATGGAAATTTGATTATTTACACCACAGCTGCTCCCATTTTCACCGTGGCGTGTTCTAAAAACTAAGTTAAGACCCACATCCACTTCCCTCAATTATGACCACAAAAAACACCAATTACTGTTATACATTATACCTTAAAGTTAAAAAAATACTTATCCAATCCAATTTTATTCATAAAACATATTTTTTTATGAAGATTATACTTTGTTTTCCAAAAGATAGTACTATGAGTACTATGAGGCAATAATTGCCTTAAATCATCAAACTATTCTGTAATTAAGCTCCACATCAAACTAGAGAAAAACCCACTTTTTACTGAGGTAGGTTTTTGAATGCATTTTTAATGTAAACACCCAGCTGTATTAGGAGGAACAAGTAATAAAGAAGAACTGAAGTAATAAATACTGAACAGTAAAAATGTTTCTGGGCCTTGCTTCAGGAAAGAAGGTCAGTGATCAAACCTACAGCTAATCTGACCGCATCTAATCAGCTGTGAAGGTCAAAACACCTGGAAACTGTGACAAAGTTTAAAGCCAGGATGACAACACAACAGAGTACTGCTTTACAAAGAGCTGTCACTGATCCACCCATAACAAGAGTCAAGGACAAGCACAACGAGTAAGACAGGTCTTCTATTAGTCATCTTCTCTGACTGCATTTAACATACAATATGTGATAGAATACAGAACTGTATCCAGGTGTGACAGTATGCTTCTAATCTTCAAAGTTTTTTGTTTTTAGGAGGTGGGGCTTTTGTTATTTAGATCAAAATTCAAGAAAAACAACTAAATAAATGGGATTTTTGATGCTTGGAAGTATTATAATTACTATAGAATTATAATCTGGTTGTCTATCATTAAACAAACCAATAATGACTTAAAGGTATACAGAAATGGACATTTCACCCGTCCGTCGAGCTGAGTTTCGCCAAAGGGAAGCACGAGTTTACCTGAGTAAGGAAAACGAATTTGATTGGCTGTCATCGAGTGGGGTAGGATCTCTTAGGCGGGACATAGTGTTACGTAGCAATTTGATTGAATATTGTCCAGCTTTGCCCCCAGTGTGTGTGTGTGTGTGTGTGTGTGTGTGTGTGTGTGTGTGTGTGTGTGTGTGTGTGTGTGTGTGTGTGTGT
>JBAJHY010000016.1:20749932-20761213 GCA_037177095.1 Craterocephalus marjoriae | reverse complement strand
TTTAATGTTTCGGGTTTAAAGTGTCGGGTTTATTATTTCGGGCTTAAAGTTTCGGGTTTAATATTTCGGGTTTAATGTTTCGGGTTTAAAGTGTCGGGTTTATTATTTCGGGCTTAAAGTTTCGGGTTTAATATTTCGGGTTTAATGCTTCAGGTTTAAAGTTTCGGGTTTAATGCTTCAGGTTTAAAGTTTTGGATTTAATGTTTTTGGTTTAATGTTTCGGGTTTAAAGTTTCGGGTTTAATGTTTTTAGTTTAAAGTTTCGGGTTTAATATTTCGGGTTTAATGGCTTCGGGTTTAAGTGTTCTTTGTTTAGGCGTGTCTTGGTCACGTTTCCTTTTTTTAACACAATGTAAAAGCTAAATTTCGTGACATTTTTTACTGGAAGTGTGTTTTTTGTGTCTGTTTTCATGCGGCTGCTGGAAGATTCTGGTTTATCATCTGAAATAAAATTTGCTCGTGTTTCATGTAAAACGTCCAGAACCGGATCAGAACCGCTTCAGAAGATAAATAAAGTGCAGTAATGAATAAAGTTGTTTCTTCTGGTTCTTTTCCTGGTTGCCGTTGGCAACATCTGGGCCATCAGCTGTTTGTGGTGTTTCCATGGTTACGTGCTCAGACCAGAAGCATCAGCTGGTTTTACTGGTTTTATTGTAAAGCCTGTTTTGCTCTGGTTGCAGCACCACAAACACATTAAAAGCACGATGAAGCCGTATCACCCGAATAAACACATGAGGGAATTAGGAAAAAATATACACTCATCAAACAGTAATCCAGTAATACCTTCCCTGACAAGTTCAGCTTGCTCTGCTCCAGGCACATTGTGGAAAATTGCTGATTTTTTCTGGCTGTTTTTAAGCCTGATAGACCATTTTAGTGTTTTAAAGAAGATAAACTGACCCTCGTCACCACAAACAACAGTCAAAACACAGGAAAGGCCATGTCCCTCCATGTTATTAAAACAGATAATGTAATAGGTTTATTTTTATTATTAGTAGAGGTAGAAGTAGTAGTAGGGTTCTAAAAGAGCTAACAATAGCTGATGATGAAACGAGTCAATTTATTTTTGTTTTTGTGTGTTTTGACTGTAGAGATGCGATGAAAGATTCACGAGTTGAATGCACTGCGAGTTTGCAAAAATGCTGTGTAGCTGGAAATGAACGGAGCATTTTGTGAAAAAGAATCGTGATCTCAGTTCTGAGAAAAATAAATTGTGATTCACATTTTAAGCCGAAATGTTAAAATGTTCCGATTACTGTGTGTTTGTACGGCGCACAAGGTCAATGTATTGTAACCCTTTTTGGACATGTACGGTGCTGCTAGTTTGGGAAAAGGAGGGTTTTCTTTTTTGTTCTGACACTTTGGACCGTCAACTAATGATCCTGAAACTCTTTTCAGTTTAAAAAAACCAAACCATTGTATCTGCCACAGTCTTGTTACTTTTTGCTGTTGCCAGTGTTCATGTCTTAACTTAAATTCGTTACTTAACTTAACCCCACCACATAGTCCAAGCATGGGCAGAAGCAGCATCCACCCCGAACCGTTTTTTCTGCTGATCTGATCTGATCTGATCTCGATCGGATCAGAAATACTGTCTGATTGATGCCGATCGGAGCAGCTGAGATGTTTATATGACATGTTTTTATTCTGATTGGTCTGATCAGATGAAAATGCTCCTTGTAAAAGCAGCAAATGTGTGTGTGACAACTTTTTCTGTTCAGTAGTTGGAGATCTGACCTCTAAATCTGTCATTTCTACACTTTGATTTAACGTGATGCTTCAGCAGGGAGGGGCAGCTTCTGCAGCTTCACCACAACTTTCTCAAGAAAATTGCAGCATCTGGTTTGTTGCTTTGCCTTCGATGACCCACTTCCTTTAAAACAACTCCCCCTGCAGTTACGTTAAAATACCATTTCTTTGCTTTTTAGAAAAACCTTTTTCTCAGATGACAAGTTCTGCGTCAATGAACGTCTCTGACGGTTTTCCTTGTGCATGGAAACACTGACATGCACATCGGGCCATTGCTCGACTCTGATGAGAAAATATTTAGATGACGGCTCTCTGTTAGAGCCATGACGCTCAGAGTCACGTAGAAATCTATTTTTAGCTCCGAGCTAAATGCAGACAGCCATTTCTGCTTGAAACAAAGTGTGTTTATTGCATTTTCCTCTCCACGTGGGAGGTCGTATCTCCTTTAAACACACAGATGCCAGGCTGAGGTCGTGTCCTGCATGAGTCTGGGCTTTTTTTTTTATCGGCATCCAAGAAAAATGAGGAAATGCTGGCAAAGTTTGGGAAGCCTTGCAGAGGAATGCGCCGTTTGATAGAGATGCTTTACAGATACACGCTTTCTGCATATTTGTGGCTAAATCTGGTTCCAGTGCACAGCGTGGCGACGGGAACGTGACAGGAAGCTCCGCTAATATGAAAAGATATTTTTGGAGAAGACAGGAAGTAATAGGATGAAAGGGCCCTTTTTCTGCAGCGTTTAGTGGAGGTCAGCTGTGGGACAGTGGAAATCATCCACTTGTGTTGGGTTGGGCTGTAATGGGACATCTGGAGAGGCTGCTAATGTCATCATCGTGGACGTGAGCTTGTGCTGCTTTCAGGACCTAACGGGAACGTGGAATATATAAAACCGACTCTGTTTCCTCTGTTTGGTCGCTCCTTAGTACTGAGCTCCAGTTCTGGCTTCTCGAGTCTTCAGCTTGTGTTTGGTGAAAGCAGAAGCTGCTCTCGTTCGTCCTCTGTGCTTCCTCTCTCTCTCTGTGTTGCATGCCGAGCTGCAGGCGGTGGCCTCCGACTCGTAGCGTTGCTGCTGCGGTTCGGCTCGCTGCACATGACAGGAAGCCATGTGTGATGCTCTCTGCAGACTCCATAGGTGTTTAATGTGTGTGTGTGTGTGCACGCACGTAAAAAGAAATGCTTTTTATTCACCAGGGAAAGGAAGTTTGTGTTTAGATTAGTGGTTAAAAAAAGAAATCTGTAAGCAGCTTATTTCTCAGGCCAAATTACAGGTTAGACACGGCTGAAGGGGAGAATTTTCCTCCCAGAGCTGCCGACTCGCAGATACCAGCAAACGCTGCAAACTGAGGCCGGACTGTCTGAGAATAACATCAGGCTGCAGTCTGAGTTATTAAACCAGCAGAAATCAGGAAGTTGGTTTGTAGTCTTTGGTAGTTCTGGGAGGTATGAGCAAAATTACACATCATGCTGTTTAAAAATGATCTGCTTTCACTGTGTTTGGAGGTTTTTTCCATGCGTGACAGTGGGAAGGTGATTTCACATGTTTTGGCTTCATCATGATGTTTAGAAATGTTGTCTTTTCCAAACAGTGTGTGTAAATGTTTTATTCACTGTGAATAAAAAGACAAATGATTCTTTGGTTCAAGTGTGTTTTGCAGAACTAATCTAAACTTATTAGTTTGATTTGAAGGGATGTGAATCTTAAAGCAGCTCTGTGTTCGATTCATTTCTGATTCTTTGGGTGACTATTTTATTCTGTATCGATTCTCGATTCAAACCGATCTTAAAACACATTCAATCCTCTTTTAGCAACAAAACGTGCTGATTTACTTCATTCCTCTATAAGCCAGAAACAGCTCTGAGGAATTGTTTCATTAGTTGAAAGAAAACTGATTTATTTTTTTTAATCATAAAATGGTTTAAATGTTGCTAACTCTGCAGAGTTTAACATGTCTTTAACACTTAGAGTAGCTTTGAAAGTAGTCAAGGAAATAGTTTTTAAGCCTTTAAAAAAATCGATTCTTGGGAATTTTGAAACGATTCAGAATCTTGATGAACAAGAATCTCGATTCTGATGAAAAACATTTTTTTTTTAGGCCCTCCTATTAAAAGATGTGTTGTTTTCACAGTTTGGCCAAAGCAGTTAGCGACCTTGTGTCCCAGTCTGCTGCTTAGTAAGTGAAATAATTCCATCACTACCAGTCTGAACGTGGAAAGTGTAATTGAGGATTGTTGAGTCATGGTACTGAAAGATCATGAAGTTGTAACAAAAGCGTCAAACGTGTAGCAACACATTTCCACAGCGGAGAGGGAAAGAATAAGTGGTGTGATATGGCATCAGAGGGTGTTTATTTCTGCACGTTTAGCAGAGGAAAAGGAAAACAAGCAGCGAGACGAGCGTCTTCATATCTTCCTCTCTCCTCCCACTCCGGCAGCTCGGCCTCTCCGCTGCATCAGGTGGAAAACCACCGTCTTTCTCCCGGCTCTGCTCCATCCTGCACATATCACGTTTCCTTCTGTATCTCAGAGGCCGATCGAATCTTGCAGCCCTGATTCTCCCCGGCTCAGCCGCGCTCAGCTTACTGGCTAAGCTACTCATCGCTCGGCTTCAGATTAAAGTTGCACTCTCTGGGAATTAAATGCAAATCTCTCCAAGTGGGTTACCGGCACAATCGCACTCTGACCTCGGTGAGGAGGACCTCCTGAGCGCTGCAGGCCTCCGCTCGTCTTTTCCAGCTCTCAGGAAAACAGGAAGTGTTGATGTTTGACCGTGGCGTGCGAAACGTGACTTTCAGTGTCTCTCCTCTCGTCGTCTTCTGCCGGGACTCTCGGCAGCTCTGACAGTCTTCTGAACTTTTGTGGTGTCTTGTGATCTCCTGTGGCTTCCTTTTAACCCGTGTGAGGGGGGTGAATACTTAGAACTTGTATCAGAGCTCCCTAAAAGCTACAGTACAGACATAAAAGTCCTGAATTGGCCTTTTTTCCCTCTCAGGAGCAGCCGAGGATCATCGAACCCCTGGACTACGAGGCGGTGGTGTTCCAGAGGAAGGCTCAGATCCACAATGACCCCAACAGAGACCTGCTGCTCTGCCCCGTCGACGACGTCTCCGTGAGTTTCCCCGCTCTTCCTACCGGGCCGCCATCCCTCTCTCCTCGACTCAACTTCATTTATAAAGCACTTTAGAACAATCTCTGCTGAAACAAAGTGCAGAATAAACACAGCAACATAAGGAAATAAAACAATTACCAGATGAATAAATACTAAAACTGCTTTTTAAAACAATTAAAAAACAATTAAACAATTAAAAACAATAAAACAATTTTAAAAACACATAAAACAATAATCAAACAAACCATGAAGCACTAAAACAGAAGCAGAGTTTCATGCCAGGCTGAAAGGAAAGAAATAAACATGGGAGTTCAGATAATCTTATAAAATGGACAGTGAAGTGGATTGTTGAATGTGAAGGGAAAACTCGTTCCACAAGTTCGGGGCGGCGATTGAAAAAGCTCGGTCCCCTCTGAACTTCCATTCAGACCTCGGTACCTGCAGGTCTGTAACTCTTAAAAGTCTTAAAGTCTCAAAATCTAAAAAAAAGGATCTCCTCATTTCCATCAGTAGCCACACACGCCATGTTTCAGTGCATTTCTGCCCCTCGATTCAGGTTTTCTGCCTGTTTCCTGGTATTTTATTTGTTTTATTTACTTTCCCCCAAGATATGTCTGGGCAATGTGGCATCAAATCAATATCACGATATATTGACCAGTTCATCTCGATAACGATAAATCAACGATAACAGCACCATGGTGCACAATTTCTGTCAGAGTTTTTGTGAAATATTTCATATGAATTAATTAATACTGGGACCAATAAGCATTGTATTTTCATTTTCTTAAAATATGAAAATTATCGATAATGGCAAAAATGTATGAGTTATTATTGTAAATCTCAGTATTGGTAAATTTTCTATATAAAGCCCACCGCACCCCCAAAACCACTGAACACAATCTGCTGTTAATGCCAAGAGAGAATACTGAGGATCATTACAATGCATTTCAAAGTAAGCTACAGCTAAAATTGGATCAGTCTGAGATGCACTCCTTGTCTTTGTATTTGTGCACTCGACTGACCTTTAAATGTGTAGCTCCACTCCACATCCCTGCCCCATTTTCCTAAGGGCCCAACTGTTCCTGCTGCATCCTTCTTACAATGTGAGTCACCATGGGGAGGAGGCAGAGCTGATTTCAGGAAAGCAGCAGACGTGATATGTTTATCTGCTTACAAGTTCTTCAGCGTGTTATTTGATTATACAGCTTTCTATGAATTTCATCCAAGTGGATTCAATTCATCCTCTACTTCATATTCAAGCACATAGACAAAGCTAAGTTGTCAAAAATAGAACTTATTTCTTACTTTTGATATTTACTGCTGATATTCTATTTTTTATTTTTTACCAATCTAACCCATATAAAGTATTCTTCACAATGTACTCTGTTTAGTGTGCAGTGTCTGGATTAAATCAGAGTCCATGGCTGCACAGTTCACTAGTGTCCACTAAGTGTCAGCAGCATACAGTGGATAAAAAAACTCCATTCACCGTCTGAGGAATTACCGTTACTTTTGATTCTGGTTTTAATATCTTGTTTTAATTTTTTCTTGTTTATCCTTGTGTTTATAATTCTCTTCAGTCTGAACATCTCTGTTATGCACTCTGATTTGAAATTTTGCTCGAAAAAGTGCTTAATAAATTAACTCCAACTTGAATTCTGCAAACTCTCCATGGGGTCATGGGACATGGAGAAAGGCAGAAAAGCAGAAAACCTTTCCACGTATTTTGAAATGACATAGGATGTGAATAGCAGCACAGAGAATTCAGCTAGTTCGTCTTCATGGTAGTCTTAGAGGAAGCTTACCCTTCACTGTTGGTTATCAGGAACAGCTTGACACCTACCTGATAAGGCAAGCCAAGATTCTCTGGAAGACTTGTTGACCTACCGTTCTGCGTGTCGGACCTTTCAGGTGATGGAAAGATGGAGCAGTAGAGGAGAAGTAATAGGATTACAGTGGTTATTCCAGAGTGAAAGAGACCAAAACTGATTGATTCACAGCTGAGTGAAGACTCCTGAATGTCACCTTTCTCTTTGCTTAACTGGACATATTAGTTTTAGTTACACATGAGATTAACAGCAATGACCTTTTGCATCCCATCCAAAGTATCCTATACTAAATTTTATATTTATTCCTACATCTCTTATTAAGCATTCTTCTAAAAGTTGAATATGTAGAATAGTGAAGGGACAGATTATGTTATAAACCAGGAGGAAGTAATTTTCAAAAGGGAATAATAAATTTAGCTGCTGCACTGCTCTTCTCATGAAGTCACTGAATGTTTTTAGTTTTACTTTTTAATGGTTTTATGTAAAGCACTTTGAATTGTCTTGTTATGGAAGCGTAGAGCTGTCACGTTATAATGTGGTAGTTTAGTTGAAAAACGTGAAACTTTTCACTTTACAGTATACCATGATTTATTTTATTGTTCCAACATAGGCCAGTACACTTATTGTGACCTAGAATTAGGCCTTTTGGGGGAAAATACTTGAAATATTATAGTAAATATACATATATATGAAATTATTTTCATGAAGCAGAAACATTTGAAGCGCCGCTAGCAGTCTTTTGACCGTCAGTCACGTTATCATGCTAATAAGCAGAGGCAGACTTTTCTATGGGCAATGTGAGCAACTGCCCAGGGCGCAATCTACATAGGGGCGCACGAGCGCCCTCAAAAAAAAAAAACACAGCAGTTTTTTACACTTGCGTGTCAGGTGCTCAAAACACGCAGCGGTGGGCACTCCTTGACGCGCTCTGCGCTCCTTTACGCGCCTTTACATAGACTTACGCTGCGTTCAGACCGAACGCTTTTTGGGCGTCAAGGGCGTCAGGTTTACATGCAAAGTCAATGGTCGACGAGCGTCGGGGGAGGCTGTGGCGCTTAACACGCGTTACACCCTGCGCGTCTTGGCGCTTTTTGTGCTTGGCCGTTTGAGCATTCAATGCGCGAAACACGCGTTAAGCTCGTCCGTCGTCAATATCTGTACTCACCTGAAAAATTCCATCTTTGACGATACTTACATGATCATCCAAAGTTAGGTAAAAAAAAAGATTTTTTACTTTTTATATTATAAAATAATTGTGTTTATGTGTAAAAAAAGTAGTTTTTCATGTATGGTTACAAAAGAGAAAAGAAAGCAAAGTCTGGAGATTTTTATTTCATGAATAAGTGACATATGTTTTAAAACATTACAATAAATGTCTTCTTCTAAAACCAAAAGTTTTTTGTCTTTTCTGTAAAACTTTGTAGAACAGAAAACAATTAATTTAGAAATTAGTTATTTTTATTCAACACAAAGTATATTTTGATGGTAAATATTCAGTTTTATCAAAGTCATCCTGTAAAGTTTTTAAAGTAATTATTTGCTTAAGTTTAAGCAGTGACATAAGCTACTGGCTTGTATTTGCTTTTACTCTGCTTGCCAATTTAATAAAATATTTTGGTTTTTGTTTTAACCCGATGAACAGGGAGCTGAGTTACAAATGGAAAGCATTTAGTTCTGCATGTAAACTGGTAGATTACAGACTCAAGTATTGCTGGTTTCCACTCCAGTCAAGCATGCTCTTTGTTTTCATTTATTTTAACCATCTATCCAACATGTTTTCCTTCTGAATTGTTTACTTTTGTAAGCAAGTATGAAGAAAAATGTAATTCAGTGCATACCTCGATGACAAATAACAGGATTTATTCTCCACAGATGCACAAAGAATAAAGGACTAATCCAAACTAAGTTGGTTTTAAACAAGTAGAACGACTCTCTAAAGGTGTTTAACTAAAGGACTTTATCATGCCCATAAAAGAAGTGTCCTGAGTAGAAGTAGGCTGATCTGTTGTATTGTGTGGTTGTACAGTCATGTTATAAGTTCTATTTATTGCCGTGTAATCAGCAGGGTTATGTATGTGTGTGTGGTAAAGACATACCTACCGTACTGCTACTGTATGCTGTTTATATGAAGGCATATTGACAAGTGTTTTTTTTTTATAATGATGAAAATGTATTCTCTGGCTCTGACGTGCAAATACTACAAATGGTTCTTTGCGTGAAGTGTATAAAACAAGAATTGACTCCTGCTGGTTTTCTTTGAGCTGTAAAACAAGGTTAATCATCGTGTTCACTTGAGGGTTTTTTTTCTCCTATCAATGCACCGGAGGATCTCCAGGCGGGGGGTTTGCTGTGGCTTTCATCTTCTGAAGGAGTTCCATCGTATCAAACATCCTTTTAGATGTTTGATCTTTCAGCTGAGCAGCTTTCCATTTGTCCCACATTTAAAAGGAAAAAAGAGAGGAGTGCCTGAATTCCCTGCATCGTGTCGCATTCCTGAAGTAATTAGAAATGACTAAATTTTGGGTTTCATTGTGTTCAGGGATTTGTTGAAGACGGTACACTTTTTTATTGTGCTGACTCCAAATATTTTCCTTCTCATGCTTTTTGTAAAAATGGCTTCTTTGCAGACCAATAAACTTCTCACCTTGTAACTCTCTTGAGGCTCTGTTGAGATGTTCTGATAAGAACAAGGATTTTGCCCTACCATTAAAAAAAGAACATTTAATCTGGAAGAAACTGGTCATGTTTGTGACCTTTATAATGTGTGTGTGTGTGACTAGATTCAGTGAAAGAGGATGTAGAAATTAGTGTCATAAGTCAAAACGGCTATAATTCTTTAGTAAAATACTGTTAGAAATAAACCTTTTGAATTTTAGACATACATAGTTGTAAGCAGGTGAGACAGTTCACATTTTCTCTCCCAAGTAAAGCAACAACAGTGGGCTTTAACAAGAGGGATGTGCATATGAGGCTGACTGATGCCTGCAAAGCAGAAGAGGAAGACTATAAAAAGACAGCTGAGTTGCCTGCAGGTGGCAGCACCCAGTCATCTCTTAGGACTTGTGATATCCCAAAGCTTGCATAGATTTTCTGTTTGTGATTTTAATATTTTTCCTACAGAGAGCTTCGTTATTTTTAGGCCTACTTGCTGCAGACACAAGATCTTACTCAGAAAATTTAAAGGAATGATCAGAAAAGATAAACCAGTTTTACTAGGAAAGTTTGAATGTAAACTGTGCATGAGGAAAAATTATTGCAGATTGTATACACATGCATTATATTTAATGTTTTCTCTCATCTTCAGTTTACTTATTTATATATAACCGTTTTGGTTTTTGAACCAACAATACAGAATTTATTGTGTACACACCATCACTGTCATCATTTAAGTCTGACATAAGCCTGATTCTGCTGTGACGTCTGAAATATCCCCATATGCAGCTGATTCTGTCAGTCTGCTAATCCAAATAGGATCTACCTTGACCAGACAGCATTGTTTGGGACACTGGATGTAGGCGGAGCTTATCCCAAGGTACTGACGTGGGGTCAGCTCTCCATAAGCCCCACTGCTAAGCAAAGGCTGGATTAGAGGGGAGGGAAGCTGGCGAGGAGGAGCAGCAACCCTGAGGGAGAGAGATGCCAGCGAAGAAACTAAAGCTAAAAGGCTGGTGACATCACCTCCATCATGTGAGGAGGAGTCTTTATTCAGCTTTGTAACATGAGGGTCAAGGGTCAGAGTCACATGACTGGCTGTAGGGTAAAGGAATTTCTAGGTCAGTGGGTTTGAGGGTTGGCAGGCTGCATGCATGTTGGTCCTGGTGTTACGTTGCCTTTGGTCACGCTTTGCTGGAGGAGAGACCGTTCCGAGTTCCTCAGCAGAACCCTGATTATCTATTTTTACCAAAACATGTTAAATCTTTAAATGACATCTTTTAATATATAAGCTGCCTTCGTTTAATGAAAGACCTTTTAAAGCTGAGTCTGTGCATTTCAGCATTTTAGCTTCCTGTCACTAATGATTAGTCAGAAGCATGTTGATGGGTGCAGCCATCCCATCACAACACAGTCTAGTATTTGCTCCATCTCCAAATAGGGTTTTTACATCTAGTTTCATTCCACGATTATCATGGCTAAAATTCTTAAAAACCAAATTATCTTTGTTTTTATTTTCAATTTTGTCGCTTTTCCTTTTTGTTACTCAGTCAGGAGGTAAAGAACTGGAAAACTGTGCAAAAATCTCAATTATGAGTCATTAATGAGATAATTTTGTTATCAGATCAAATAAAGATAATATAAGTATATTATCAATATTTTATTCTTTTTGAAATAAGGCTTGACTCTTATAGCCCCCCTCCCCCCCAAGTGTAAACCTTCTTTTCTCTTTCCTGTAAACATAGTTTTGCATTTAGGCTGTTGCAGAGATAATTACATGCACGTGCTCATGCACATTCAGGTTTCTAAGCCAGGTTTGTTGCATTTTTGATTGTCACAAGAATGAAAGAAAAGGAGAATGTAAATCTCCACAGACCCATCTGTGTTGGATTGCTCTGTACGCAGCAGGAAGCCAACCCTCAGCAGATTCTTGCCTTTTGCAACAA
>JBAJHY010000016.1:19288168-19301302 GCA_037177095.1 Craterocephalus marjoriae | reverse complement strand
CTGCGGATGTGGGTCAATGTCACCCCTGGGACGTGGGACGTTTTGACCCGGGATGATGATAATTGTTGAAGTGTGTGTATGTGTGTTTCTGTCACCTACAGAGGGCAGCATATGCTCCCAGAAACTTCTTAGAAGCATCTCGGCCTCCGTGGTTCAATACGGGCTCGCAACAGGATTGTTCAGAGTACCTCAGATTTCTGTTAGACAGGTACGGTTACTCTAAGTAGTTCAGTCCTATAATGTTTTTATACAATAAGCTTGTCAATAAGCAAAATAAACTTTCTGCATTCACTATGCCAAACAAATAACGGTATCAGACTGTAGGCTGAAAAATATGCTAACTCTGAGCTATCATAAGTGTTTAATGTGAGTAAACTTTAAAGTGTGCTTTTTTAAAAGTACATGGTTACTGAGAGTCTTGCGGCACACCATAAAAAACTGTAATAACTTTTATTTTATCCTTATTTCAACTGTCTCTTGATGTCAAGGTTACATGAAGAGGAAAAAACTCTTCAGGTCCTGGAGTCAGCGAAGCCACAAGTTGTGTCCCCGGTTGATGTGAACAGCAAGGACCCAACAGAGATGACTGCCGAGGAACACAAGGATCCAGATTTGACTCAAGCAGAGAGTAAACCTGCGAGTGATGGAAGGACTTTAATAGAAAGGATGTTCGGTGGAAAGCTAATCACGGGCATTCGCTGTATGCAGTGCAACTGCATATCTGAGAAAGAAGAGCCTTTTACAGACCTCTCACTGGCCTTTTGTCCATCTGGCTCATCTCATAACAGTCCTAAACCGCAGGGGCCCTCGGAAGAGCCAAAAGTTCTCTGTCAGGGCTCCGTCAACGGTGGGAGTGAAGCTCCTGAGCCTGGTTTGGCCAACACTACAGGGAGCAGCGTCCATTGTGAGCCAGTGACAAATGAGCCGCCTCTTTCTGTGCCTGACCTGGTGAACTATTTCCTGGCTCCGGAGATCCTGGATGAGGACAATGCCTACTTCTGTGAGAAGTGCAGCTCCCTCCAGCGGGCAGAGAGGACCATGAAAGTGGTGTCTGCGCCCGAGTACTTGATCCTCACCCTGCTGCGCTTCTCATATGATGCCAAATGCCACATCCGAAGGAAGATCCTCGACAATGTCACCATCCCGTCAGTATTGGGACTTCCGGTCCACGCTCCCTCACAGTGGTCCTCTGCTGCCTCCTCTCCTTTGCAAGTCGACTCTCCTGAGAGCAGCGAAAATCTGGCCAAGAAACTCAAACCGTCACAAGGACATGAAGAGGAAAAGAGGAAGGCGAGGATAGATGAAGCAGACGGGGGAGCAGGAGAGATGCCAGTTCAGTCTGTGCCCTACGTCCTCAGCTCTCTGGTGATGCATTCTGGTATATCATCCGAGAGCGGCCACTATTACACTTACGGCCGAAACATCAGCGGAGCAGATGGAACGCAGCACCGAGCCAATCACTCTCCCCTCCAAGATGATTTGGGGAATGGGAAAGCTGATTGTAGCGTCCGCACCTGCTCTGCTCTGTCAGCTCCGCCTGAGCAAGATGACACATTACCTAATAGTGGCCAGGAGGCAAGGGATTGGCTGCTGTTCAATGATAGCCGAGTGACATTCACATCTTTTCAGTTGGTGCAAAACATCACTAATCGCTTCCCCAAGGACACGGCTTATGTGCTTATGTACAGGAAACAGGAGGTACCTGGGCAAAACTTGAATGGAGGCCTGGTGGCGATGACAGAAACAGAGCGGCTCACCTGCCTCATTTGGAAATTTCAAATGATTCATTGACATTAACAAATAAACAAATAAACAAAACACTGACAAAGTAACGCCATTATGAAATATTAAATATAATCTGACTGTAGACTTACAGCTTAGTGTATCAGGTGAGTGTGAACATTGGGACTGAGTTAGTCCAAAGGTGGGAGAGAAAATTGAACGACATCCAGATCTAAACTGAAGATTTCTGTACACAAGATGATGAAATAATAAATAAGCAAGTGGTGAAGGCGGAAGTTGAAAAGATGTGTTTGGGAAAGGTAACTGTGTTACAAGTGGTAACCAGAACTGTTGGGATCATGGCCTCCAAACTGGATCAACGGCTCCAATAGATCCCCAGAGTACCATTAGAGACCTCCATCCAGAGGAGTGCTATGCTAGGACCAGCAGACCCTCAGGCTGCCAGACCTGTCCTAGACGAGTCAAGCTTTAAAGAAGGGGAACTTAACTGGGTGCAAGTGTGGAGGGTTTTTTTTAATATGTTTTTTTGTTTGTTTTCGTCACTATAAATCGTGTTTTAATGAGGATTAATGGATACAAAAACTAAAACGTGGAATCATGGGTGATTGTTGTTTCAGACATGTAAAACTGAGCAGCCAGGAACATAACCACACCAGGGAGAAAAAAACAGACAAAGCACACTGTGCAGGAAAAAAGAGTGAGAAAAAATGTTTGACAGCCGAATCCAAAAGGTTCACAGATGAAATTGCACACCAGAAAACTCGTGCAGCTGTAACGTAAGCGGCTTCTGGCTTTGGAGTAGACCGCTGTTTGTTTGTATCTGTCATGTTTCTCCCACACCAGATTTTGCAACACAGAGGTGGTAGTCTATTATCTGGTGTCCTTTTCTTTTTGGTGATTAATGTGCAGAGCATTTTGCTGTTGCTGCTTGTTTTGAAGTTGTATTCTTTCACCTCCTGCTGAAGTCAGCTTATTCTATTCTGATGTTATTGAGAGATTTGCCCATCAATTGCCGAGCCACCGCTGCTTAATTTGCTTTAATTGCAGAGTGAAAGATTGAGCTGCAATATTTTTACATGAAGCATGCAGTGGTGAGATTGCAGACTGGGAAGAAGAGTAATATTTCACTGTATTGGGATGAGCAGTGGCAGGTTTGTGCATCCTGCATTGGGGCTCGGTGCTGACTTGTTGCATTGCTGGTTTTACTGCACAGAGCCTCTCTTGCCCTTGCAGCCAACAGCTGAGTCTTCGGTTTGTTTTCTTGTAGCTGAGACATTTTAGATGGTCTGTGATGGTCTGCAAGGAAGCTGCAATTTATAATCAGAGGAGAGCTCTGCACTCTCCACACTGGGAATGGTCCTCCTGTGTAAATGACACCAAAGCTAACAGTTCTGAAAAACAAGAAAGGAAAAAATTGACATTCTTTAATGTTACTCACATTTAAGCTTTAATCAGCTCTTCAGTGCAAGGGTGTGTAGCGCTGTCTCTTTTGTGTTTTTCAGCTTCATGTACGGGGAGCTCACAGACAAGGACACAACGGAAAAAGTTCGACTAACATTTGAGAATTATGAGATGAACTCCTTTGAAATACTGATGTACAAGAAAAACAAAATATTAAAATATATTAATTATACACAAAAATGATTGTATAGCTTTTGAACAATTGAAAAAAAAATCCCATAATTAAAAGCAGTTTTTTGTTCATAATAATAAATATTTATTATAATATAATTACACAATTTTATGTTTTTCATATTTTTTATTTATAGTTTGACTCATATACTCTGAAAGGAATTCTCCAGCAGTCACACAGATAAAATAATTTTTCATACTATATAAAAAATATAATACTTATAATTAATGATCATTATCAATCAATTATAATCCACAAAAGTCAAATAGAACAAAAAAAAAAACATGTAACATCTCAAAGCCTGGCACAAGAAAAAATGGTGGAGAAATTTCCATTAATCCATCTAAACTGAGAACCAAGTAGTTCTAACACTACTGGAACACAAAACCGTCCACTAATCTAAACCACCACCCAAACTAAACTAAGACACGCTACTAAATCTAATCTAATTCAAAGTACCAATTCACCAATGCCACAGGTCAAAATCTCAAGTCCACACAAGCTTAGGGCACGCTGAATGTTGCCAAACAGTTGCCAAAGTGTGACGGGAAGTCACAGTCTTTTATCCATAGCAGTCCAGGTGATTCCCATTTGCTTGATGACGAGCAGACCAATCACAAGGGAGGGGGGAGTCGAAGGAGGAGGAGGCGGAGACGGAGGAGGAGGAGACGGAGGGTGTGTCCTTGGATCCAATCATCCTCAGGGATTGATGAAGGGAATTGTCCATGCGGAAGTGACAAATGCATGTTAATCATAGGCGGCCGTAACACTCCCCCCCTAAAGTTATAAAATCCCACCAATGGATTTTTAACAACCTGGGGAATGTACAAGTTCATACTCCCGTCATCCCCTTGACAAGGCATCAGCAAATGCATTTTCAGTACCCTTCTTATGAACTATGTCCAACTGGTAATCCTGCAGCAGCAGGGCCCACCGCATCAAACGCTGATTGTGGTTGTACATACGGGACATAAAAACTAATGGGTTGTGATCAGTGTACACCGTGATGGGTGTTGCACAGGAACCCAGATAAACTTCAAAATGCTGCAACGCCATCAACAAAGCAAGTGTTTCCTGTTCGATAGTGGAATATTTAACTTGATGTTTGTTAAACTTTCTGGAAAAGTAACATACAGGATGGTCGACTCCCTGTAAATCCTCCTGCAAGAGAACAGCCCCGGCCCCCACAGCACTGGCATCGACTTCTAACTTAAAAGTCCGGGTGAGATCAGGAGCGGCTAGAATGGGAGCATGACACAACAGTGACTTTGCGACCTCAAAAGCGTGCTGACAGTCATCGGTCCACACAAACATCCGTTTCGGACTGATGAGGTCAGTAAGCGGCTTAACAACAGACGAGAAGTTTTTACAAAATGACCTGTAATAACCCACCATCCCTAGGAAGCGACGCAGTTCACGGCGGGTTGTGGGTGCAGGAAACTCGAGAATGGCAGTGACTTTAGCGTCAATGGGGCGGACCTGGCCACGACCTATCTGACGTCCCAAATACGTCACGGTGGCTTGCGCAAACTCACATTTTGCTAGGTTCAGGGTGAGAGAGGCTTGCTCTAAACGACGGAATACTTCCTCTAGAGCTTCTACATGCTTGGACCATGACTCCGTGTACACAACTAGATCGTCCAAGTACGCAGAGCAGAAGGGAAGATTAGACAGAACTTGGTTAACTAACGGCTGAAATGTAGCGGGGGCGTTGCACATACCGAATGCCATTACTGTGTATTGCAAGAAGTTGTCAGGGGTTACGAATAGAGGTGGGCGTATCGATCCTAGTATCGATAATATCGATACCAAACGCTAATATTGAAATCAAACGATACCCATGTAAAATATCGATACTCAAGCCCCCTCGCCTGCACGCACTGACTCCTGCGCACGCGGATAGATCAAAGTAAATTCTCTCAGAGCAGCGCTGCGCTGTGTCACACAGCACGGAGCAGCGCACCCATCCCCCTCCCCTGTCTGTTGTTGTTGCACCGTCATGTGGCTGCCGCGGCAACAAACAGCCACGCGGTGGCTCACCCCCAAAACCAACCGCACGCGGCAGCGGCGAGCAAGCGCCAAGGAGCGGATGCGCGGCGCTTTGCGCCTGGCACCCTACCACCAGCACAGCGACTTTGCCGCAGCTCGGACTCGTTACACGAGAATTGCAACATCGCTCGGAGTACCTCAGGTTTTCAGCTTCCCCCGGAGTTCCTCCTGCCTATATTTACTAATATAATCACATCATTAAATGCCGCTGCAGCACCAGCTGCTGTCAGATTTATTTTCATATTCCACTCTGCTGGCAAATCCGCTACTGTGTGACATTATTCAGATATCAGATATCCGAAAACACTGATGAAAACAAGATCTGTTTAATGATAAATATAATTCATACAGTGCACTAACATTACATTATTTATCAAGACATTATTTACAGAGACCTGGGCTGAAAGTTAGGAGACGAGTCCTTCAGCGTATGGTGCATTTACAGGAGAACACGGCCGGGGGACTGGATATTTCAAAGTAAAAGTCGATATAGTGTTTTATTGCTGAAAACAACCGGATCCACTTTGTTTTTCACCGACTGACTTCCTGCCTGAACGATCCCATCTGCTCTAGATTGACGAGGAATCCAAGCGGCAAGCTTGGCTGGCCTCCTCTTTAAGTTGTGTTGAGTGATAGTTTTTAACAGAAAAAAACAGAACTGCACTGACAGGAAGAAAAAAAAATGTATTTCATTGTTTATTCTAAGAACAGTTCTATTTTTTAAAAGAAACAAAGAAAGAACTAGAAAAGGTGGTGGAGACATGAAAAGTATCGGTATCGGTATCGGCGATACTGGCCCTGTATTTACTTGGTATGGGATCGATACCAAAATGCCCGGTATCGCACACCTCTACTGTTTAAATATGATGAAGAGCACCCACCTAAGCTTGAACCCAACAGAGGTTGCTCATCTCATTAATAAAACATCAGCTTTAATGCGGACGTTAGATAATGTTGCCCCAAAGAAGGTAATCAATCAGGGCCGCATTTGACAATAATGATTAATCTTTCGAATAGCAAAGGAACTTAAGAAGGATCTAATGAGCAATCGGTAAAATTTAGCGTGCGTTTCCAAAACATGCTTGTAGAGACAACATGGGTGCGATCATGTTAAGATTATTTGTAGCTGGTGGAGCTGTCCCACAGCACATGCTGAACATGTGTAATGCCAGCTGATGACCCTAAGATAACATCAATCACGTCATTTAGATTCACAAAATAGCATTCTGCCTCAACAATACTTAGGCCTACATAAAGTCCCGTTTTAGGTCATGATAAAACAATTTTGTGAGCTGAATCGGGACAGACAAAATAAATACTGTATTTAGCACTAATCTTTGCGGCGTGGTGCCAACATTCATGATAAGGTAGCAGCATGCGTGGCTATAAACAGGTTAAATGAAAGGGTGTCTCTGAAACAACAATGGAGACAAGGAAATAAAGGAAAACGGAAGTTCAGGCCAGCGACGAGGTCACGGTTTTGGTGGACGAGGTGGAGGCCAACAGCACCGTCCTCTTCAGCCGGTTTCGGGGTGCCCACACCATCAAATGAAAGATGCAGGTGTGTGAGGCCATGGCGTCAAAAGTAGCCGCGGTGTCGGGCACCTCGATTGGCTGAAGATGTAAAAAAATGGCAGGATTTCATCAGCGCTGCTAAGCGGAAGGGGGCTGCAGCCAGGAGGGACCACACCGACACGGGCTGTCGCCACACCCCTGCAGCGGAGGAGGAGAGGCCCTGGCAGTACTGGGTACTTCAACCAGGCACCGCCTGGGCAGAGGCATGGTGGAGCACCATCGGGTGGTGGAAGCTGGGTATCCAATGCCTCTGCAAGTCAAGCGGTGGCCTGCTGTTCGCTCCGTCCAAAGTGTGCGGCGTGGGTGCAGTCACTGCCATGCTGCACAACCTGGCAGTGCTGCTGGCATGGATCCCGCAGCATCAGGAGAGGGTGACGAGGATGAAGGCGAGGCGGAAGAGAACCATGGCCAACAGCGCGAATGGCGATTATAGAATGAATTGAACTGGTCTGCATGCACAACCACGAGTCACATTTTTCAGCTCAGTCATGAGCGTAGGATCAAACGACAGAGTCATGGGGGTCTAAAGCTCAGTAGACCCTGGAAATAATCATTAAACTGACCTGAAATTGTCATCTCAGCACAGGCGGCCACATGTCTGAAAAACGCTGATTAAAATGGATACCCAACATTATTACAATAAAATAAAATAGAACAAAATAAAATGAAATGGAATGAAAAAATACAATAAATTAAATTAAATATTTTACTGACAGTTGCGACAGACTGGCGACCTGTTCAGGGTGTACCCCGCCTTTCGCCTGCTAACAGCTGGGATAGGCTCCAGCCCACCCGTGACCCAATGGATTAAGCGGCTCAGAAAATAATGAATGAATGAATGATTTTACTGATAGTAGAGTCCTTTGAATGCACACTCACAAACGATGAAAAGCTCACACATGACTTTTCCTAAAAATGCTTGAATTTCATAAGGAATAGTTTTGTCTAGTTTATTTAGTCTGTAAAGATCATACTATCTAAATGGATTGTACTGTACCAAGTCCCCCTAACACACAAATGCACCAGACATTATGTTCATGTTAAAGGAGATGTACCTGATATTACGTCCAGCTATTTTAGTTAGCGAAGGCGGCTAGTTTTTAGCTTTGGCGTGAACATTATGTCTGGCGCATGTGTGTGTTGCAGGGACTTGGTGCCGAGACCGATGCGTGCCAGAAACAGCTGAAAAACTGAGTCAAACGGCTTTAAAGACGAGATGCCGGCTTGCAGGAAGAGATTCTTTGTACCGGGGGAAAAGTCACTGCTGCCCTCTAGAGGCCCGGAGCTCTTCCGTGGTGTGAGGGAACATGTGGCGTTTTCTTCTTGCAGTTGCTGCTTGTCTTTAATTGTATGTGTCTTAAGGCTTTTGACTGCTGTCTGTTTGAGTATGTCCTTGTTTGACAGTGTCTACCTGTGTGGCAGTAGGTAAGCCCAGTAAATCTCTGTTTGTCTCAGTCTGAGGAGTATAATGCTGTGACTCATTCTGAAAACGGTGTGCTAAAACCCAAAGCGTATTATCTATCACAGAAGTCAACAGTCGCCACTGAGCTAATCTTCAAATGGCAAATTAATGTGTTGAGTTAAGGTGCGATTAAATAATGAAAATGATGCCTATATACTCCAAATGTATTAGTCAAAGTTCCCAACTATCTGTGGCAAGTGAGGGTGAATGAATCTTGGCTTTTCTTTGATTTAAGACTGAGTGGGCAGTGCTGCAGGGAATCTTTTGTGTGTTGTGTTTTTACTTTTTTTTTAAACGTATTTTATAGTTTTTTTGCCCCCTTTATTCATAAGCTTTTCACAACTTTTGTGTCTCTTGGTCTTTGGAAGCTGTGTTCTCAGATGCACTTCTAATTTATTAACTGTGGGTATGTGGAACCCTGACCATCACTTAAGTGTGATGCTAATTTTAGCCATTTCAGTGCTGTGGTTTGAATAGTGGTAACAGCGTCTGCCTGATCCATCAGTTTGATCCAGAATAAAATGTCTCTGAACCCATTGTAGTGTCATTAAATTTTCAAGAGACATTTGCACAGACAAAAGATTTCAGTGGCATTTCAAAACTTCTGGTATAGATATTTACAGTGCAGACACAGCATGACATCATGGTGTTGTTTGTAAAAAGCTGCTGCTCCCGGCACATTTTGCATGGATGGTGTTGTTCAAAACTTTATCACTGAGCCCTGTGCCTATTGTTTTTAAGGCCTCTGCTCAAAAATTACATATCTAATTACCAGTGTAATATTCAACTGTCATGGGAAATACCCTTTAATGAACTTTTTGTTTCAACAACTGTAACTGGATGACCGCTTGAGAGATGCACTCCCACAATCACTGTCCGGAAAAGACTAATGAAATTTAGCCAGTGCAAAGCTATTTTTTATTTTTTTATTGAAGCATAGATACAAATTGTTTCTCCTTTTTTCCATTATGACTGTTTCCTTTTGGCTAAGTCTGAAGCTATTTAGCACAACAGTGATGAGTCTAATGGGTCTACAGCCTGACTCAGAAGCAGAGTAATATTCTTTCATTTGCTGGTTCATCCTCTAATCTGTACTCTGTTAAAGAGCAATAGCCCCAGAATCTATTTCTTCCACATGACTCTATTCTTATTAAATGCCTAAAAACCAAAGATTGTTGATTTACGTTTGAGTAAAAAAAAAAAAAAAACACTGAATATATTGAGCATGTTTTTGCAAAAGAAAAGAAAAAGGACAAAAACGGATAAAAATGATTTTAGAGCAAAGTAATTTTAGTAGTGCGCTCTACTGCTTGTCACATGTTCTTACTGTCTTCTGGTGTTTTCCCAAGCTCTTTCAAACATGCATTTGTGGAACCATTGTTAGGTCTTCTGCTGCCATAACCTTTTTTTCTTTTTTTAAAAATTTTATCTAATTGATTACAAGGATAGTATGCACACAGAGTGCTGCACTGTAGATAAGCTTGCTTTGGATTCATATTGCCCAAAAAACACACTTAATTTTAGTTTCAGCTGTTCTTCCCTTGAGGCAGCGATTGTCAGGCTGGAAACTCGCAGTACTGGAATCAATCCAGTAAATCAGAAAACCCTCACTCCAGATTTACTGTAAATTTATCTGCCAGTTTAAAAAACACATCTTGACATCCCAACACTGATCCTTTGATAAAGTGCTTGCCAATGAAGCGTAGGAAGACTTCCTTTATACCTGATTGTCTGAATCAGTGGTCCCGCTGCGACTCTGAGCTGCAGTGAAGGAAATGTGTCTCTCCCCACAACTCATTTATCATGATGACAGCTGACTATAGCTTTTCTCTCACTCCATACACTCTCACTGTTTGGCCACTTTCTTTTAAAATCTAGATGTGCGGGGATAATATCATTACAGCCTTACAAAGTACACACAAAATGACTCATCACGCTGTCATGTTAAAACAACCAAACACCTAGCTGGATTTACTTCGGCTTGGCTTTGCTCTCATTAGAAAACCCGGCAGCAGCTGAGAAACAATCTCACCTGATACGAGATGAGTAGAATGGAATTATACAGCATAATGAAGGACAAAGAAGAATAACTTTGGTATATTAAAACTGATTTGACAAGGCGCCTGCTATCTTGGGAGCATAGTCAGCAGATTTGGAAAACTCTAAGCAGCCTCTCAAAGCCATTTATAGAAATGGTTGTGAAACCTCTTCTCTTTCAGACAGTGGGCTGATTTTTATGCTCCCAGAGGTCATGGCCTAGTGATGTGGGAATATCTCCAGCCCACACATTTTAAAATAAATGTCTCCCCCACTGTTATATATCCATGACGCAAGAAATAAACACCATTAATTTTCCTATAATGTCATGGCGTTAACTAGATCGTTCACCATGCAGAAAATCTCTCCCTCTGTTCTTCTGCTAATGATGTGAAATAGGGGCTTCTTGAGCCTCCTAAAGTAAAAATAACCCAAGTTTACAGCACAGTAATTCTCCTCTTAACACACAAGAAGTTTATTTATCCACATCTATGTCTGGATATCATGTTCATCATGAATGGATCGTGGATCATCAAGTCCCTGAGTTCAGGTATGTGAAAGGTTATCACCTGGTCTCATAAAGGAGCAAAAAGCCCAGAATGAAAGAGACAAAAAAAGCTGGATTTGTGTCTGCTGTCTTTTAGAGAATTTACACAAATTACTGCTTATTGTTGAGGTCCTGCTCATTTTTGCAGCTGTTGCATCTTTGTTCATTTTGTGACACATTTTATGTTGTTTTGTCACTTTTGATTGTCACAGTCTGACTCCTTTGATCATTTTAGGTGAAACTGAAGTTATTTTCTGACTCATTTAAGATGTTTGGCAGTTCTTTGTAACTATTTTCTGTCTCATTGTGTTTCAAATCTCTTCATTCTAATCTTATTGCCTCTTTCCAGGGTGACATCCCAGGGTTGTGAAGTGATCAGCCTGCCCTGCAAATAACTAATGTTGCTAAATGATACAATTTACAGCATATCCTTGGAAAAAATATTCTAGATATATATTATATTCATTTCTGTATCATGCCCATTTAAAAACCCTGCAAGCCTTCTTACATCAGGTTTCATGTTTTCTTTTTGTGTACTCAGAAGTCTCGGACACCCAGGACAATGGGAGGTGGGTCGGGTTCCACATGTGAGTTGTGAGATCATTTCAGGAGGTTGCCAGATAATTGTGATAAATATAAAACCTATATTTGTCAAATAAATTTTAGATCTTTATCATGGCTGCCAAAACTAAACCATTAACAAATAGATAAATTTAGATTTAACACATCTATTCCTCTAACATATGAATGCATAAATCCACATTAATCTTCCTTGTTTATGAAGATAGACTGTACTCAAGCCTTATTTTTAGAGGATCCTGCAGGACGACTAATTTGATGTATGTATGATTAATAATTGTCATCGCAGAAGAAGGGTCACGAACGAGTAAATGTCATCTTGGGGGTTGTGACTCAAAAAGTCTGGGAACCAGCTGCATAAGGGATGTTTGTGCCTTTTGAAAGAAGAAATCAGTTTCGGTTGTGGTTTGCTCGAACCTAAAAGTCAGCAGATTTGCTGTGGGTGTGGGTCTTACTATTGTCTTATGGCTCCTGTTGCAGTGGCAGGTAGAGCAACTATATCGCTGGTTAAACTTTAACTTTTTATTACCCTTTTATGACAATGCACTTGGTTAGAGGTTTTTCAACTCTTTATTTTAATAGAAACATTTGGAAAAGGCATTTAACACCAGCAAGTCTTCCAACTAAGACAGTCATCAGTCATTCATTTATTCCTTATCTTGGACTTAAAATGTCATTTTGAACTAACGACAGGCCAGGGAAAAAAAGACACAAAAGTGTTGACAGATGCAGATAATGTTCTCTGACATTTTTCCCCGGAAGAAACAATATGGAGAAGAAGGAAGTGTACCATAAAAAAGTAAACACACCTATGTTAACAGGCAAGATTATATCTTTACATATTTCAATGCAGTGAACACAGTGAACGTTACTCTTTGAGGGAACACTGTTCAAATTATCAAAAAACTGCTGCAGACAGATTTTGTATAATAAACCCTGATATTTTCATGTTTTAACTCTGCAGCCCACTAAATAAAAAAAAGGTTTGTAAAAGAAGAGTTGCGTCATGTTTATGCTACTTTGTAAGTTAGTGACGCATTGACTTTGTGTCATGAGCATGACTTGACTGTGTTGTATGTGCAAGGTGAAACTTCATCCGTGGCAGGGTGGGATTTTCCATCGGGTGGTATCCATGTCTTTATTTACCACATGTGATGGATACATTTTTTTTTACTTTATCCCCACCTCGAAGAGCTGAAGATTAATGGTCCATTATATAATTTTTCTACCTTAAATCTACACTTTTCCAGACTCGTTTGATGGCACAGTGGCATCTATTGTGTGCTTTTCTGGAGCTGTCAATCACCAGCAGTGCCCAGCAGCTGAGAAACCGCATTACATAACTTTCACATTCGGGACCCGACCTGTTGAGTTTTCACTTTGCGAATGCCTTAGACACCAACCAAGCTAATGTGTATATATATATATATATGTGTATATATATATATATATATATATATAGAGGAACAGGTTTGCAAATACTGAACGTTAATTAAACAACACTATGAA
>JBAJHY010000016.1:19015299-19025583 GCA_037177095.1 Craterocephalus marjoriae | reverse complement strand
AGTAGTGGTAGTAGTAGTAGTAGTAGTAGTAGTAGTAGTAGGAGTGGTAGTAGTAGTGGTAGTAGTAGTAGTAGTAGTAGTAGCGGTAGTAGTGGTAGTGGTAGAAGTTTGAATATTTGTATATGTGTGTGAATGTAAGAATGTGCAATGACAATAACCTGTAGCGAAAGTCTCTGTATGTACTTATATGCATTGTCTTTTATAGGCCTTTTACATTTGAACATATATGTTCAAATGTAAAAGGCCTTGACTATAGTCAAGATAACTCGCTCAACTTATAACTGGACATCAGACTTGGGGTCACAGTCATGCCCTGCAGGGTACAGCAAGGTTTCCATTAGATATCTTCCTCTCCTTGTTTTCTGACCTTTCACCCAATTTGGACATGGTTGTGCAAAATGATAGAGAAAAGGGTAAGCGAGTAAACTGTGCGTAAAAACTATGAATTTCTGTTTCCCTGGGTCGTGGCTAATTAATTTTTAAAATATTTGCTTGAAGATGTATTTAAAAATTGCAAAGGCATCATACCTGTACATTTTCATTTGAATATCGTGTTTTTTTATTGTGTGTTTCCTTTGGGTTATATTTTGATCAATTAAATCAAACATGCCTTGTGATCATTCTGACCAACTTCGATGGCTGTACAAGAGAATCCATCAGACAAGTTTGTTCAAATGTGAAGTAAATGCCAAAATGGTGATTTTACCCTAAAAGGCAGACTTCCTGTTGAGGTTGGACTTTTGGGTTCGGGATGCTTTTTTGTTCGCCTGTAGAACATGTTTACCAAATTTCATAAAGATCAATGATAAGCAATGTAGGGGTATTTAAAATACACAATTTAGCCTGAATGGCCTCATGGACCCTAAATTATGGAATTTTACAGATTGGTCTGGGGTACCCAACATTCAATGAGTTTTTGACCATTTTCCGGCCCCCAAAACTTTAGTTGATTTAGGTTAGGATCAATATTATGAAAATGCTCACGTTTCAATAGGCCTTCACATCGCCCTCAGAGCTGGGTCATAATTAACAAAAGATGACTTTGACTGGAAAGAAAATGTCCTACATTAAGTGATGCGAGGATGACCTGATGACCTGATTTTGTAGTTCAAGTTATTTCTAGTTCAGCCACACATAAGAAGTCAGAGGTGTCTTTAAAGGAACTATACCTGTTATACCTCCACTTGTAACTGCATAGCTACACACAAAAACAGTGCAAAAGGATAAAAATTGAGGAGGAGAGACTTCAAGTGCAAGATGGACCAAATTAGGAAATACTGAGACAATGGGCTTTATGCACACCTCAACTACTTCCTGAATTTAAGCCAGCTGCTTTGTGTCCTGTCTTTCATTACTGGCGTGTCTGACCTCAGTAAATGGTCAGACACAAATAAATATTGATTTTGACCTGCATGATTGCCAATAACCAGAATTGGTATCAGGACCTGGAAAAAATGACATTGGTTCAAGTCTGTTTTCATTAGTTAATAAAGAGATAAATGTTTCCAGGTATTTATAGGGATTTAAAAAAATAAAAACAAAAAATTATTGTAAGAGATATTGATAAGAGATATGTGACATTTTTTCTGAGGTTTATGCTACGTTTAGTTTGTATTTTGCTGCAGAGTGATTTATACTGTATAAAGCATGACTGACACAACCACCCTGTGAAAGAAAGGTTTTAATTAAATAGTGCTTCTATGATGTGAATATATTCAATGCAGTACAGGAAAAGGATCTTTTGATCATGGTAACCACATCCAGTAACTTTTTGCACAGACAGTGTTTCCTAACTGCCGGTTGCTGCTTTACACTCACAAAGAAACTGACCAAAATTTGATCACATCCTTTCAAACACAGATGACTCCGGTGACAAACTCAACCACCAAAAGACGCTGAGTGTTGATATCTTTTGGCAAAGAGTTATGATGAGTCCAGCACATGACCCTGACACTCTTCCGATTTGTTTTTTGTAAATCATCAGTTCCTCTTTTTGAAGTATTCCATTCCAGCAAATGATAGTGAAAAGGAAGGAAGCAATCTCTTTCCTGTTATGTAGAAACCAGAAAGTCAAATATTTTCCATAGTCAAAATAAATTCCTCAAAAATTCCATCATTTTTTCAGTTAAGTACTATGAAAAAGTTTAGCGTAGTTTTTTCATGTAAATATTCTTGGCCAAAAAAGTATGAAAAAGATGCAATAATTTATTGAAATGTGCAAATAGATTCAGCCTGGAGAGCCAATGAGCTTATCCACTAACAGAATTTTAAAGAGAGTCTGGCCGTCACATTGCTGTCCCATTGTGAGTACAGTATTTGCTAAATAAAGCTTTGCTTGCTGCCTAGTAGTCTTGACATAAACATCAAATAATTAGTTAATTAATATATTTCTAAAAGATGGACCTTTTTAACATTCCTATTGGCAGAATAAGTTCAGGTAGTAAAAGAAAGGGGTAAAAAGAGCACAAAATCATCTGAAAATGTTCAAATACAATTATTCAAATGTAAATATCCAAAGAAATTTGGATATTTGTCATGGGCTGGAGAGCCCTGATGTTCAAGCTATAGACCCCAAGGTGGAGAACTCTATATGGATGAACATGAACACGTGAACAAGCTAACTGTGATCACACTCACCTAATTATCTAACCAAATGATCCCTGTTAGGGCTAGTGTGGCAGTCACACTCTCTCAAACACATAATTTTCCAATCCAGTCAACTGGTGGCATATTGATCACATCAAAAATCTAGTAATCAACATGTATAATCGAATTATTGCAATTCAGCCTTTGAGGGTGTTATCTCACTGATTTTCCAAACAAGAACTCCATATTTTACCATACTGGGGCCTTTATCTGACATGAACGGTTCAACTTATAAGATTAAGCAAGTTCTATTTTCTACCTGATTATGATGCATCCTGGACATGATCTTAATTTCATTTCATTTCATTTGATTATATAGCACACATTTACACATCCAGGTGGACGCCCAAAGTGCTGTCCAAAAGGGAAAAAAAAGAGCATAATTTCAAATGAACTTAAAACTAGTAAGAGCAATGAAAGGAGTAGCCTATCAGGAAAAAAGAGTTTAAAAAAAGCAATAGTTAAGACATAAAGGCCTGCGCCAAAAGATGGAATCTCAGCTTGGTTTTAAAAGACACAACATACTGCTTTGACAGGCAGACTGTTACAGAGGCGCGGGACAGCGATGGAGAAGGCCCTGCCGCCACTGGAATTACATTTGTGCCTTGGTACATCCAACAGGAACAATAACAATGACCTTAGAGATTTGGTAGGGACATAGAGGGACAACAAGTTGGAGAGGTAGCTCGGTGCTAAGCCATGCAAGCCTTTGAAGACCAGTAGGAGGACTTTGAATTTAACCCTGCAACAAGCCAGTGAAGGCCGGCTAGGACAGAGGTGATATAGTCACATCGTCGGGAGCCAGTGAGAAGGCCTGTTGCAAAGAAGACTGTGTTACATAAAATGTGAGGCAGTACAAGGAAGCCGTGAATTTGATTACTGAAGTCAAGAGGGTAAAAAGAGGAGTATTGCATGGAGGGAGAAGCTATTTCTTTATCACTTCCTCTTTTAGCTTGTCAGCCAGATGTTTTCTCTTCTGAAGCCTCTTCCTTTCCTCAGCAGATATCTCCTGTGAAGAAACCAACCAGGGAATGAATGATCCAACAGCTTCAAGGGAAATGTGGAAGGATATTCTAAAAGCATGTAAGGAAATGTGTTTGAGAGATGAAAAGTTAGGATTAGTAAGTGTGAGACAGAGAAAGCACCACACGGCAAAAGCAGATAAACACACATGGCGTGAATGGGTATGTGTTCACATCAGGCAGCTGATGGATCACCTTCTGTTTGGAGGAGTTAGCAGTGTGTTGTGTTGGAGGAGGAGCAGGAGGAGGAGGGGAACCGGCCCCATTCCTCTGGGACTGCCCGACTGCCTCCTGACAGACCAGACCCGAAAAAGAAACAAAATAAGTCAGGAGAAAGAAAAGGCAACAAAATCGGGGGTTAATGTGAGTTAGAGAAAACGAGACAACTGAAAAGAACTAAAAGATAAGACGTGATGTTATGATGGTATGATTTTAAAAAATTTAGTTTAATTTCTCTGCCTGATCTAAAATGAAGGGAGCTGTAAGGATGGGAACACGGTGTGTTTACCAGGGTGGTGGAGGGTGCTGGCGTGGGGCTGGTCACGGCTTCCTCCGGCTCTGGCGTCTGCCTGGGTTTCTGCTGCTCTTTTTTCAGAGCGTGCAGCTTGTCCCGCTGCTGACGGAGGTACGCTGCCCTCTGCTGGAGCTCCTCCTGCTGTGACGCTGATAACTCCTGAGAGTCAACAAGGGGCAAAGCAAATGCTGTTTGTCTTTTCGTTTTTCTGGCAGACCAGTTAAGCTACTTCTTTGATATAGTTTTACGTATGGACTCGCTGGAAATCCAGAAAAAGCTTTGACATAAAATTATGTCATAAAAACAAAAAGAAACTGGGATGACATAATGATGCTGGAGCATTTAACATTATAATAATTTCTCTGCTAAAGAATAAATTAACTGCGTAAAACAGTTGTTTTGCACAGATGGTTGCTGTGTTGCTATGAGAGATTAGATATTATTTGTTGCTCACCGTCCTCCTCCAACGCGGTGAACAAACTTTATTTCTGTGCTGTTTGGCCGCAGTGTGTTCTGGATTTAAGAATTGACTTGTGGATAATGGATATTAAATTGCTGGCAAATAACTGGCTGTGAAAGATCATGACGGTACAGAGAGTGTTAATCGTGAGCAATGAAGTGAGCTCAGATACTGGAAAAGGGCAGAGAAGTGAATGTATTACTCAGCTATGACAGTATATCTGTGTCGAATTTGGGGGCATGTGTGCATGTTTGCCGAACACTTCATCCCATCTTATATTCTACAATCAAAGCATAATAAAATAATTTTCTGTTTATAACAAGTGTTAAATCCACATCCAACATGCATTATTATTGTTCAATGAGGGACAAATTTGAGAGTTTATCTCAGCACATGTAAGAACACGCCTTTTTAAAACAAGATTTCTTTCTTAATTTTCATTTTTCTTATTGATTATGAATGCTATAAACAGGGTGTCTAATGAAGTTTTTTTTTCCATTAGCGTGTTTTTTATGGTCAGCAATTTTTAAAGCAAAAGGTTTAATTTTTGCTTAAAAAATTATTAAAACAGTCAATTGACCCTTTCTACTTATTTCACAGTCAAGTATTAATTTCAGCTCCCATATGAAACTTTTTTTTTTCTGAGTCGTACATAACTGTATAGCACTGGAAGTTAAGTATCACTGAACCAGCTGTATACTGTAGTTGTTAAGCATGATGTGATTCCAACATATATCAAAGTTAAAGTTAAACAGTTAAACAAACAAAAAACAGGATTTTCTGCAAAGACAAATTGTTTTGCATATGAAAAATGGCTTCAGTCTGACAAGATTGGATAATTTAGGAAAATATACATGTTTGTAGCCATCCCAGAACTAAGGTTCACATGGGACCCCACTGTGCCCCACTGCACTCTCCGTGCTCCTCCTGGCTGAGAAGCCAAAGAGCAGAAGGTGACATTCCAACTTTCTGTCGCTCTCTCATTTAACTCCAACGCCTCTCAACCCCCGGGTTGGGTTTTTTTTATTCTGAGCGAGCCCGAATCCAACCGAGGTATCGCTCTGCCAGCAATAACTTCAAGAAGAAGTGGAGAGAGGGTACGGTGTGTTTGTTTACTTTGTTTACAATGGGAAGACGGAGCAGGGAAAAAGTGCGTCTGTGTGGGAGTCTCAAATCGGCAGCATCTGTCTTTGAACGTCTCATGGTGTGTTTGTGTGCCTGCGCGCACACCCCCCCTCGCAAACATTTGCTTATATCCACTGGCGGTGTGTGCAGGGGGAGAAGAGCATGGGCAAAAATAAACATCTCTTTTCCTTCTTTTTCTTTTAACACTATTTCCAGGGGGCACTGCTACTTGATAGAGATGTGCAGACCCAGCTCAGCGTGACAATCTTCACTTCTCTTCTGAAAGTCACAGAGAAATAAAAGGAGGAGCTGTGCAGGCAGAGAGGAGAATGGAGAGTGGTGGTAGGGAGAGTCTAGAGAGCGCGCTGCGACTCTCCTTTCAGCCTGAAGCCTGTTTGGATGTCGACGCTCAGCGTCGCCCTGGCTGAAATTCGGACGGGCTCTGACTTTCATAAATCAGGGAAAACAACTTCCACAAGATGAATGAATTCCTCCATTTAATCACTTTCAATCTCTCAATCTTTGTAGGTACATTTTTCGCAGCTAAGGAGATTTTATGGAGAGTGTAAGTAATGTCTTTAAAGAATGGAGGCATTTGTTCTCCTACCATTAGATGTAAAGAGGATGGCAATTTGTTCTCAGTTATAATAATGAAAGCTGCTTCTGGTTTGAGTCTATTTTTTTTTCTTTCAAAGAAAGTGTTTTCCTTTTCTATATGGGTTATCAAATTCACGCCTCCAGTCAAGTTTTTCATCTGCGCTGATGCATTTTATGGTGCCCCTAATTCATTTATAGTACATTGTTTTAGTTTTTTTTTCCTTTCTTGTACAAACTGTATAGACTATGTAAGCCGTGCCACACAGCTGTTGGGAAGCCAGCTGCTTGGCACAGCCAAAATGCTGGGTCCCTGTTGTGTTTTTGTGTATTCACACTGCTGACCTCTCTACTGCCTGCAGACTGTTTTTATTGCGATGCCTTTGCCAACAAAGCCATGTGTTGTTCATGGTTGATATGACTTGAAAAGCAAAGTCATAAAAGCGGTCATTTAAATGGGAAGAAAATCAACATAACATGTAAGCAATACTTTTCATGTCTGCGTCCTCTTACCTACCCCTGAAACAACAGCACCGTCTCATGTTGCTGCTCTGAGCTTAATATGACAACCGGCATTTTCTTTAGCTGATCCTTTCCTCAAGTTATGAAAAATAAGCATCATGCCAAAAACTTGAGCCTGCACACAGCAGCCGTGGTCGAGTCTTGTCTGAGACGCATGTGTCAGGCAGGTGGTTTGCTTGCTCTAATCTGTTAACATGGGAGCTGAGCTGAAAAACACAATATGCAGCACACACAGCACAGTGAGTGGGTGGCAGCTGCTTAGATCATTTAGTTGGATCATTTCTCTGCAGGTTTTTAGAATTTATTGGATCAATTTAGCCTCTTATTTATTTACACAAACTTTTAAGGTTTCATTTATCTTAGAAATGCTAAAATCTGAAAGAGTAATGCCATAAAATGAAACTGCTTCAGTCCACATACCTGAAAAGGGAGCCAGGTTTGATTCCACATGTTTCTGGTGAGTTGTAGGTATTTACGTGTGTTAGCAAACTGCTGCGGGTGAAATCCATGGCTGTTGATGCTGTGTTTCATGTTTCTTCTGCTTGTTTAATCAACATCATGTCGGACAGAATGCAGAGTCATTACACAGGATGCTAATCTCTGTCTCATATATAGCTTTGTCATGGTGAATTTAGTACGTACATTTCAGCAGGAGGCCTGAAGAATAACCTTTTAAAGGCTAAATATGGAGAACAAGACAACCACATGCCATTAGCTTAATGCTGTTGATGTTTTTATTGCTGGTTGTGTGCTGGTTGTGTGGTTGTGTGGTTGTGTGCTGGTTGTGTGGTTGTGTGTTTGTGTACCGGCCTGTAAGGGCGGTTATCAGCAGCAGCAGCGGTGGGAGCAGCTGCTTATCAGACCCGCAGCCTGCAGCTCTGAGCGGCTGCTGATCCAGATCAGAGCTGCTCTGTGAAAACCTGCTAAAGGCCCGTTTACGCTCGACGCAGATGATGCTACGCACACGATGCTACGCGCACGATGCTACGCACACGATGCTACGCACACGATGCTACGCACACGATGCTACGCACACGATGCTACGCACACGCACGGAAAGTTTCGTCCGTCTTCTGCGTCAGTTTATAATAAACTCAGCACTGCCGCTTGGCGGAGGTTACCGTAGCAACAGAAACGACGCATGGAGACGTTTGGAACGGACGCCTTAGAAACGGGCCTTTAGTCCTGCAGCTGCACCAGTCCAGAACCAGCATAAAACCAGTCCAGAACCAGAATAAAACCAGTCCGGATCCAGAATAAAACCAGTCCAGAGCCAGAATAAAACCAGTCCAGAACCAGAATAAAACCAGTCCGGATCCAGAATAAAACCAGTCCAGAACCAGAATAAAACCAGTCCGGAACCAGAATAAAACCAGTCCAGAACCAGAATAAAACCACTCCAGAACCAGAATAAAACCAGTCCAGAATAAAACCAGTCCAGAACCAGAATAAAACCAGTCCAGCATAAAACCAGTCCAGAACCAGAATAAAACCATTTTAGATGTGTACAGAGGTCATTTGAAAGAAAAAACAGGGAGACAAAGAACATTAAATTAAAAACAGTATTAAAAACATAATCAAGTTTTAAAATTCGAGCTTAAAAGAAATGAAAAATTATGATGCGGCAGAGAACAGGTGGGTCTTTAACCTGGGTTTAAATAAAGTGAGTGTTTTTCAGCTGATCTGAGACTTTCTTGGAGTTTTTTCCAGACATGTGGGGCATAGAAGCTGAATGCAGCCTCTCCATGTCTGTTCTGACTCAGATCCAAATGACCCGAGGGCTCTGGTAGGATCAAACTGGGTCAAGAGATCACTGATGTATTTTGGTCCTAAACCATTCAGAGCTTTATAGACCAGTGACTCAAGTTTAAAGTCTGTCCACTGATGGACAGTGTAAAGACTTCGTCTATCCATTTCTGCTCCAGGTTTTTTGTTTTTTTTCTATCGGCCTGTCCAGCAAACAGCAAATACTCTGCCTCATATCAGTGACATACTGTATGCCGCCATATTTGCATGTTGTTGATCCAGCAGCTTGCCAACAATATTTGCACCAAAATTTTCACTGATTGACTTCAGAGATGTGTAATCAGTATGAAATTAGTTTCCCAAACCTTGTGTTTTACTAAGAAAAATAATCAAAGACATAAAAAAGACATATGCACCACTGTAAGGTGAGCAAATGAGAGGAAAATAATTTGGTAACAAGGAAACAGAAGAATTGGGAAATCCTTTCATTTTCAAAAGCACAGCAACTGTTCTCTGTAAATGGTTTGTGTATTCTGCCGAGGTGATGCAACACAGTGGTAAACACGCGCCTGACTCGAATGTATTCAATGTATTGCAGGTAGCAACATCAAAATGACAAAACATTTTTTTAAATCAAACAGGATTATTTTTCACAACAGTCAAGGACTTTTTTCACCACTGCATTTCAGGTCATTTTCAAATCGATTGTTAAAAAAATCTATAAATTTACAAAGAGTTAAGAGGACGGGATGGACTATTTTTCAAGAAATATCATTGTCAAGCAAATGTTGACATTTGATTTGTGTTGGCTTGGAGGCTGTGGTTCTTGAGTTTTTTCTTTTACATTGGTTTTGTTTCTAGTTCATGAATGTCCCTTTTTAATCAATTACAAATTTTTACTTTTCTAGTTCTAAGTAGAACAAATTTTTATATTCAGTGTCAAAAAAGACATGGAGAGGAAAAAGAAAAAGTAATTGCAGGTAAAATAAGATATGCATAAAGTTAATGTTGCAGATTTATTGCTACAATAGAATATAATGGAAGGCACTTCCATCCTGACCCAGTCAGGCTCTTCTCCAGCCAGCCTGAGAGATGGTAAAGGTCAAGTGTTTACTAATCTGAATATCTGCGTTATGATGATTTTTTACAGGGGTTTTTATTGTCCATATGAAATCCTGTTTAATGTAATATTTTTCCTCTTATAAGTTTCGTGATTAACATCACTTACTAACCAGTAAATTGAAGCCACTCAACAGCCATAGAAATCCCCATCAAAGGCTTCCATCATCCCAAAACATCAAAGGACAGACTTGTGTCTACTGGCTCGGAGCAGGCATGACATACTCTCTCCATGTCTGCCTGCTCCAATCATAAAGCCCTCATACATACAACACAATAGATTTTCCTTGCAATGCTTCTTTTCATTCTTTAAGCACAGACCCAGGAATTTCTGTGTTGACACTTTAATGTCCATGGGATATGCATGCTTCTGTGCCTAACAGAGGGACTGGTAGAAACATGTCATGTTTCTGCTCTGTGGGCAGATGAGTAGTTACAATATGCATCTACATCAGCCTCTGAATGCATTTATTGCATTTGCTTCTCTCAGCGATTGCACGCTAGTCAATGGACCAGCTCACAACACAGAAATTCCT
>JBAJHY010000016.1:18952206-18962338 GCA_037177095.1 Craterocephalus marjoriae | reverse complement strand
TTGTTTAAATGAAAATTCTTGTTTTCTTAGGAAAAGTCAGGAAGAAGCAAGGCTTCATGATTTCACAAAATGTATAGTTTATCTGATTTCAAAAACGAGTCATTTAGTGAAGTGATTAAATGAAAAGATGTAGGGAGGGGGACTCCAAGCGAGGCTGAAATCCTGAGAATTCCTGGGTTAAATGCACCAACTACTGCGGGAAGTTGCAGTCCTTGCATGACGAGTGATGGAGAATCCAACCGCGGCAAAGTCGCTGCACTCATGCTCCTGGTGGGAAAGGGTGCCAGACCGCTTCCACGTTTGGTGGGACCGAGGCAACATAGTTGTTAGATTTTTCTCTTTATAGTGTTTGGTGTTGTTTATGGGTTTGATTGGTTAGTGCTAAGGTGATTAAAGACTCATTTATGCTCCCTTTATGTACATTAATAGGAATGTCCGTGTCAAAGGTAAAATATCACTGCCCACATACTCCCGTGCATCCTTAATGGCATGCCTGTTTAGTCAATACAATTACAAAAGGGCTGCTCAAGTGGGCTTCACAACATGGTGACGACAGGGCACATCATGATCAAGCAAATTCTCAGAGACATAAAAAGAGACAATGCCACAAATAGTGGCAGTTTGTGCAGCCATTAAATCAAACATGAGTCCACTATGTTTCTAGTCGCACTGCTGTTTATAACATCTGGGTATGCATCTGCAAGCTTTCTGGATTCCTTCTTCATGTCTAGCATGAGTATGACCAAAATTATCCCCATTCATTCATTCATTCATTCATTCATTCATTTTCTGGACCATTTAATCACGGATGGGCTGGAGCATATCCCTGGTATTATCAGGCGAGAGGCTGGGTACACCCTGGACAGGTCACCAGGCCATCGCAGGGCCAATTAACACAGAGAGACAAACAACCATTCACACAAACACTCACTCGTAGGGAGAATTTAGATGGTCCACTTAAAGCTGCTGTCTGTAACTATTATAAAAGTAACTTTTTGTCATATTTTATAAAACTGACTCTATGTACAGACAGTAGTACATGAGACTAGTGATCTATGAATAAAAACAGGCTCCAGTAGTCCCTCCTACTGCCTCTACAGCGATTTGCAGGAATCCACAGCGCCCGGTAAGAACAACCAATCAGAGCCAGGAGAGTGTTTGATGGAGAGTCTGACATCTGTCAATGACTGCTGGCACGCGCTGCGAACCGCCCCTCCCTCCGCTAGCACCTAGCTCTGTCAGGCAGCTCCGTGAGCGGCGTTTCCCTGCATGGACACCGGGAGCATCCATTCGCGTCCGCAGCTATATTTCAACGCGCAGATACTGGATGTTTACTCGCTTGATTGAAGAAATTATTTGCGAAAATGGAGCATATTATTAGCGAGTATAGGAAAACGCTTATTGTACATCAGGTTTGACTATCGAACGGGAAAGGTTTCTATGTTTTGACGTTCATAAACAGCCAAAGCAGCCACATGGCAGCCTGGTTATTATAAGGACTTGGTGAGAGTTTCACCCTTTTACCTGCTTTGGAAGTCGTAAAACGAAAGATGCCGGCGTGTTTGGGTCCACCGGATTCTCCAGAGGCACTTGACACCCGGTGAATATCATCATTTCATCCAGGAGTTATGTCAGGATGATGCCGCTGTCAGGGAAAATCCCTCATCCGATCCCAGTGATGATCTGATGGGAGGATTGGTGCTGTCACTGATCCCTCCAGGATACAAACTACAGGATCTACAGTATGTCCGCAGCAAAGCCTCCATCTGCCTTTGGTAAGTAGGCCAATAGCTTCCACCCAATCCCACAACTTCCAGGAGAGAAGAGCTATTGGACAGGTGGCTCAGGTGGTAGGGCAGGTCGTTCAGTGATGTGAATGGTGATTCGAAGGGTGGTTCGCTTTGGATAAAAGCGTCAGCTAAATGACAGTAATGTAATGAAATAATGCATGAGATGAATGAGTGGGTGTGTCTGGGGTTAAAATTGTTTTTCTGTCAAGAAAGGCTTCAGTCTTGTCTTTGATATGTGTAGTCAGATGTGAGACCAGTGTATGAGTATTAGTCCCTGTATAAACTGCTGTGTGTGTGTCTGCATGTATATGTATGCATATGTGGGTCTGAAAAAAGGAGACGGGCTGCTTCATCCTCCTAGTTATGCAGACAGACTCAGAAACAGCTTCTGGGCATGGCGCTGTTTCCCTCCAGCATCAACTATTCAACTCACACCATTTCCACTCCTTTCCTTGATGCTAAATCTCCACATCTGGAAGCTCCCTGTGGAATGTTGATACTGTTTACCTGCAAGCAGAGTGTCTCCAGAGGGACCTTACGGTGTCTGACTAATAGAAAACAAAACACTAAGTGCTGCAGAAACAGCCGATTCTTCCGCATAAGATTGCAAAATCAAGTCAAATATAATGTATTTATTTAAACAAATGTTATGACAAATGTTACTAGTGAAAGTGATTGATGGAAACAGTGATTTTCTTTTTGTCCATCAAACGTTACAACAAGAAAAAACTTCCCAAAACATGAGAAATCCAGTTGTTTAACTAAACATGTCAGATCCTGAGTGGTAAAAAACAGCTTTGAACAGAAAAGGAGATGTTGGAACAATTATTTGCCATTATTAGCTTGAAAAATTACCTGCAGTTCATAAATCCACATGAGGTTCATGATATTACCCATGCATTACATATCCACAGAACACCCCAAACAAATACACACACACATCCTCAAGATGTTGTGTCAAACAGTTTTATGACCAGCTGTAACAAATAAGATTTTTAGTAGCTGAACACTGCATGAAGGCTGCTTTTTTATTTCATGCCACTGCAGCAAACTATGCAGCCACTAGGATTAATTTTTTTCTCAACGTTATACATAGATTTTATCAGCGACAACCCGGTCATCCGTTTTTGAGGCCAAAAAGCCAGAAGTTTCTTCAAAATACTTTTCTTATCATTTATCTAAGCCATCCATAAGATGAAAATCATTATAATTCTGTGTATGAGTATGTTAACTATATTGCAGAATATTGACCAAATAATTGGCTTTTTTTTTTCATTTGTAAGGGTATAATAAACTTTGGCCCTTGAATCTCCATATTTTAACACAATCAGCTTATTTTAACTCAGCCCACAGCATTCAGCTCCCTGTCCGTGTTTCAGCATTCCAGCCTGTCTTTCTCACACATTATCTCCAGTATTCAGAACTTACATGTTCCAGTTTGTCCCGCCTGCGAAGCCAAACACTGGCTGAGTAGTCCTGCTGCTGAACGGCTGTGATTATGGAACCAGTTGGAGCTCCGGCGGTCTGGAAGCCAAAGCCTAACCCCTGACCCTTCAGGTCATGGCCACCCACCAGGCCGCGGGTACCTCGGGGATCCATGGCTACGGGGCTCAAGCTATCAAATCAAGTTTCTCAGTCTTAGTAAATTTATCGATTAGCTTGTCTTCCTCCTGTTAATGGCTGCGAAATCTCTCTTCCCGAAGGCACTGTGTACCATTTGCTAAATGGCACTTTTTATGTCCTTTGCACATTGTGACAAAACTAAAACACTTTTAAAATGACAGTGATAATTGTAGAAATAGGTCTTTTTCCAAAGCAGTTTTCTGCATTCTTTCGGCTCCAGTGCTCCGGCAATCTTCTGACAGGTGGACGAGAAAAAAACACTGAAGGGAAAAAAATTATTACTTAGTTCATAAGTTCCTCGAATGCATCAACAGTTTTAAATGCCATTATACTCCCTGTGTTCATAAAGTGGGAGCATCTTTATCTGCAGGACTACTGGCATAATATCCACAGGCTGTAGGAAATCCTCCTCCAGTGCTGCTTCCAGCAATCAGAGCTTCATCACATCTTAATATGGCAGAGATCCTCAGTTTTTGCTGAGCTGGGCAGGACTGGGTCTAGCCTCATCCCGACCTGTTAGGCTGAGCTCTCAGCAGACCAGGGACTCCGACAACACTGATCAGGGCTCCCTCTGATCCAGGCTTCCCCAGTATGGAGGTGCGTGTGTGAGGGAAAGAAGGATAGAGGAGAAGGGAGATTGTTCTCGGCCAGAATTACAGAGACATGCAGTAACACGGTCAGCTTTCAGACCTCCAGGCCATTATTGATGCACTAAAACCACTTTCTAACAAAGAAAAGGCTCTTTTACAGGTAAACTAAGTGGCAAAAAAAGTTCTATTTAAAATTTGATACCAATAAGAACTCCTAGTTTAGATTTATCTGCAACAGTCTGTCATATCGCAGAGTGTGTTTTTGGATTAGCTGCTGTACAACGATTGCTGGAGGCCAGTCAGTCCTCTAACTGCTCTACAGTCATTCAGCTACTTCTTACTGTTGCTGGCCTCTGAGTTGACCACCAGCCAGACCGTCAGCCTCACAAGCTGTCTCTCAGTGTGTAGTTTCTTTACGCTCCGCATACAATGATGCATGCACACCCCCATTTTACACATCTACTGGTTCTCGGAGCAGCATGGTGGCCTGCAACTACCTGCTGGTGCTGAACTCCTCCACACAGAGCTGGTTTATTGTGCGAGGCCGAGGAGCACCATCAACGGGGACGAAGTGGTCTGGGAGAAACACACACTTAGCGGTTGTAGGCATGTGTTTACTGGTAATGTCAGGGCAGTGGTTAGAATGAAAATGCTTTCAGTTTCTCCTGCAGTGGTGACTTTGTCTTTCATTTCCTCATTCAAACAGTGAAGTGGCCTCTTTTTCCTCTGAACACAGCTCTATGAGAAAGTCACTTCTCAGAACAACTTTGTCACTGGTAGTTCAGCATTTAACTTCAAAACATGGATACGCAAGCAATAGATGGAGGATTGAATACATACATGCACAGCTTCAGTCGTTTTCAGAAATGATTGCGTAATTTTCAGTGAAGTCCAGTTTAGTGATGCTGATGACTGGAAAGCAGTGAATCATTATGATTCATGGACACATTGTGATGAAAGAATGTGGATAAGGAAATGTGGAAACTCACCATGGCAGAGGACATTGTTTAAGGCTCTGTCAAAAGGAAAAGGGGGGGGGGGGGGTTTATATGTACAGCACATTTTCTCTTCAAGACCTTTCAAAGTGCTTCACATAAAACATTAAAAGCATCAGAAAGCATTTAAAAGTAAAAAAGCAAGCTAGAATTACAATAAAATCATTCAAACTCACAAAAACAAATCATTAGAAAGATTCAAAGCAAGATAATTTCAAAGATGGGGTGTAGATGGGGTGCAGTCTGAGAAGAAACAACTGCTGTGAGAAATCTTGTGCTAACTTTTTGCCAATAATCATAAGCATCAAACTTGCGTGTTTTTCTCATGTTTGGGTTTTTTCCTAGTTTATTATTCTGTATCTGTTCCTGTTGTTTTCATCTGTTATTCATGAGCGTTTCCTTTTAGACGGTAAAGAAAATCTTTGATAAAATTCAGGAAGCCACTCTTCAAATTGTTACAAGGCAATCAAAATATTCAAGTTATCATGAAAAGAAACTTGTGGTTGTGTACTTTGGTTAAAGGCAGATTATATCTGAAAGATGGATGTAGAAGAAGAGATGTTTATTTAGTCAGCAAAGACATTTTAATATCAACAAAAGTAGCTGCAAGATTTATGAAAATCCTTTTCTGGCTGAGGAGTGTGGTCCCTGGAGCACACCCTCCAGTCCCCCTAGTTGATGAAGGGGACAACATCTCAGTCTTCCCGTGTAGAGCTATGGCCCCTGATGTCCATACAATCCTGCAAACGCATGTCCACCGAGACAGCCGCGCAGCATCCAGAGCTTCGAGGAGCTCCAGGCAGACCTCGTCCACCCCCGCAGCCGTTTAACCACATCTGTAGCCTCAGCACCAGAGATGGGGGAGACCACCTCCACCCCCACCACCACGTCCCAAGACGGGATTGAGGAGGTCTTGGACGTAGGGCTGGGCAAAATGAACCAAGTTTCATGTCTCAATCATTTTTTTTCTTAATCACAATATACAATATAGATCGATATAATTTCTTTTGGGTCAAGTAACTAAGGAGACGGTTCACATTTACAGCCTATTGGGCTAAATGCAGTTTTATTAAGGACCTGCATTTAAATATTGGACTGAAATTATAGTAGATGTGTATTAAAATGATTTTAAAAAATAACGTTAAATGAGCAGAACAGGGATACAGTTATGCAAAAAGCTAAAAACTAGATAGTTTAAACTCAAAACGAGCTAACTCGATATAAATGATATTCCATCATTGTGTATCTCATGTAGCAAAGTGGGTATCTTTGAAAATCTCGATAAATTGCCCAGCCCTGCTTTGGAGTATCCCCTCCACCGACCCACTCACACTCCGGGAAATGATTTGAATCTCTGCCGGATGTGGGAGTTCAAGATATCTCTGACAGGGGCCCCGGACAGATGCTCCCAGCAGAACCTCCCAACACGTTTGGGCCCGCCAGGCCTGACCAGCACCCCACCCCACCCCCCGTCTCAGCCAACTCACCACCAGGTGGTGATCAGTCACACCTCTTCTCTACATATCCAAGACATGTGGCCACAAGTCCGACAGCATGACTGAAAAGTCCCTTGTCAGTTAAGCAAACCCCCCCCCCGCCCACCACCCCATACACACACACGCACGCACGCACGCAGACAAACACACACACACACGCTCCCCATTTTCATTTTCAGTGCTGTAATCTAATAGTGTCTGACCCGACCGTTTAAGTTTCATTTTGACACAAATTCCCAACATTTCATCCTTTTTAGTTTCCAGTAAATGAAGTCCCACACACCAGCTTTAACTCCTTAAGTCCTGTTGAGTTATTTTTCACATACTTGTGCTCTTTCACTTTTGGCCGCGTCTCATTAAAACGAACAGCGGGCTTCCACTCAGACACATCCACATCAGGAGAGAAGGTGTCATCTAGACCTTAATGCTGCACTGAATGTGCATTAGAAATTTACAAATTAACCCCTTACCCCTTTAAAAAAAAAACTCTTCAGGGCTGCGTGGAAACCTTTTCCCCATCTGTCCTCCGTTTGACACGCAGAAGCTGCACCTGCTCTGTAACTGAAGCTGCAATATCAGTTTTGGCTCAATTCCAGTTGTAAATGTGAATCTCTGCTTGTGGTTTTCGTGTGTACCTGTGGCTGTGTGCGTGCTTGTGTGTTTGTGTAAACCACTCAATAGCAGAACTCTAAGTTGCTTCCGACAGCATACATTCAATTTATAACTTAGATGAGATGTTGCTGTACGGTGGACATGTACCACCGGTCGTCCAGCACACACTCCATAGTCCTGGCTTCCTTTATTCTGCTTCCCGTTTACAGTATTTACTGTTAGAGCAGGATTACAAAAGCTGCATACTCAGTGTGTGTTTCAGAGTGCAGATCTCCAAAGTAAGTGAATGTCAAACAATTTCACTTCCTTTCTACACAGTGTAGAATCTTGATGTGTTTGCGTTTTTCTCCCTCCATTTGCTCCACAGATATTAGATTCTGCTCTTCCATTCACACCGCCACTCATTCTGCTTGTACTGTTTACCTTCCCTTCTCTTGTCCTGGCATCTCAAACACACAGAAGTGAAAGGCTTAGTGCCATCAGTGAGCTCTGCATTGATGCCGTTTCTCTGTCGTTTTCCATGTTGTTAAAGCCAGAGTAGTATTTCTCTCCCATGCAGCTTTATAGTCATACTGATGTATAATCTGTCAAATGTTTTTGTTTGAATGCTGAGTTTTTCTGTTATGGTGTAGATTTCTCCTCTGTAACTTCATAAGTAATCAGAAGTCGTGTCCTTTTGGTTGGATGACGGCTGTAAACAGCACAGCAGCTCTGAGTGTTAACCAAACGCTTAGAACAATACACAATTATCAAAATTTCAGCTTTGCCTTCGGGCAAGGTACTTGCAGACAAAGCTGATGTAATCCGCTCCTGGCAATGTTTGTTGCTGCTGGTGAAAATGGTCGGCACCACATAAAAATGCAAGTCCTGCTTTCTGATTTAGTTTTTTTTTTGTTTGTTTGTTCATTAATGAATGCTGCTTTCTTTATCTGCAGAACTAGAGCCTCAAAGCCCTGGTTGCCATGGCAACCTGCGGATACTCTGAGGACCTTCAGTCTCAGCAGGCCAACGCAGTAACCATGGCAACACCTGCTGCTACCACACCCTCATCTGCAAAGACTGCACACTTCCTGTCCGAGATCCCACCATCCTCTGGAACCATTTCTTCGACAAACCAATCAGCTACCGCCTCTAAAACGGGACAGGATGAACTTTGTTCCCAAGCTCCGCCCACCCAGGCCCAGAGCCAGAAGGCCGTGGTCCTGACTACTCCCACACAGCACTATGTGGGCCCTGAAATCCAGCACTCTGCCGTCCAGAAGAGCAATGGACAGAGCAGCTCACCTCAGTACATCATAGTGACCGTAACAGGTGGGAGAATGAGTAGGAACAGGGGAACGACCGACACACACATGTCAAAAGAAATTGTCACAAATTGTCAAATTGTCTTTAATTTTTAAGTTAAATGCAATCTGAGATTAATTAGAGTTGTTCTGATACCAGTATCGTAAATGCCTCCGATACTGCCCCAAATTCTGGTATCGGTATCGGCGAGTACTGGAGTTCAGGCACCAATTCGATACCATATAATTTATGAAAATAAGTTTCTATTTACTGATTATCTCATTCATTGTTCTTTAAACAATTGCACTGTGCAGCCGATAGTAGGAATGGGCATTCCATTAACTTGTCTTAATCAATTATCAGGAGAATTAACGATCGATTATCGATTAATCATAAATATTTCTATATTAAAATTCAATAACTATAGCCCATATTTAAATGAAATTAAAGTAGAAAAAACCTAGTGTGTTTCATAATTTAGCTTTTTATGACAATATAAATGGTTCTTGTGGCAGGTAATTGGGATTCATTCCGTGGCTACATTGGAAAATCTGTACTTACAGTAATTGATTAGTAATCTTAATGATCGATTAATTCTGCCCATCTCTAGTGTATAGACAGCACAGAGCAGCCATAGTCTTTGTTTTATTCAGTAGCTATCAGTTATTTCCAAAAGTAGAATGAGACGAAGTGAAATACAAATAGTAGCTATGAAATACTACATACTTGATTAAATGGAACTTGGACAAGAGTTCACTCAGTGGAAAAACTGAGTAGGAATTATTTCTTTTAGATCAGCATGTAACAAAGCCTGCCTAGCGGTGTTTTACTTTTGTTTTAGTTTTCCTTACAACACCTCTGAAATGAGGATTGTAAACTCAAATTGGGATTGGGAGGATAATATTTAAAAAGACTGTAGCTTGGAATGGCTTTCTCTGGCGTAAGGCCTCTGCTCAGAGCAGCTGCCTCAGGCAGATTCGGGTCAAGCTGTGGTAAACGCTTGGTGTAATGTATGCTCATTGAGAAAGGGAGTTTAAAAAGGAGAGTGCTTTACATCTGCACTGTTGTGTTTCACCTCCTTTTTTTCCCCTCAAGGAAAACCAACGGAGAGCCAATAAACTGACTACTCATGCAGTCAATTTAACACCTTCCAAGGCTTTTTTGTAAGTTTGGCGATTTCCTTTGACCAGATCAGTGAGGGGACCATCAGGTTGTTTTAAGAAATATTTGTTACAGAATGCAAAATCAGGTCAATTTTGCAATGTTCTTTGCTGGAAGCAAGGGTCACTACAATATGAATGCTACTTTCTTTAATTTACCTCAAACACAAAATATATTTAAATGAGTATTCAGGATGTGACTCCATTGTGACTCCAATGACCACAGATTCCTCGTGCTCATTTGCAGAAATTTTACTGGAACACAAACGACAATTCATACTATGTCAGCTGTTGCATAGAAGCTGCCGACTGCATCTGATAGAGCTTCTATACAGGGGCGGATTGTATTGACAATCATTGCTGTAATCCCTTTTATGATAAAATATGATGTGCGATCCATCGTTACTGGGCTTCATGATTTAAGCTTTTCAGTTGCATCTTGTATTCTGTGAGCACTGCTTTGTGGTTGTTTGCAAGCTATCACCTGCATCAAAAATTAGTCCATAGTTTAATTATATCTGGGTTTACAGTAAACTGCAGCATGAGCTCTGACTTCAGACTGATCAGCCGAGGTGTAGTCAT
>JBAJHY010000016.1:17738026-17760108 GCA_037177095.1 Craterocephalus marjoriae | reverse complement strand
CTTATTTAAAAGTATTTTTCAGATGTTAGCATTTTTTACTTTTTCGGCAGATCCAGATCCATGCTAATCTTTTATGCGGTACGAACAGCCGGTTCCTAATTTTCTATTTTGATGCCACTAAAGTAAAATATGAGGTTACAAATTTGTGTTGTATTTAAAATGAAACTACTGTACATTTCTTTTTATACTTTATATTATTAAACATCTGAAAAATACTTTTAAATAAGGCTATTCAGCAAAAAGAATTAGAAAATGTAGATGTTTCTGCTGTATTGTCGTTAGGGCTGTAAAGGTTTAAAGTCCATCAATATGATCTTATGTAAGCTTCTTTTTTTCATGTCCCATTATGCGATTTGAAAGTGTAATCTGGTTCCTGATCAGCACTGTTGTAGCTGCTGTAGCTGTTTACCATCCACAATGTAAATCAGCTTAACTTCTGATAAACTGGGTTTTTATTTCTGTTCATATAAAATGAACATATTAGGATAACTGTAGTCACTTGCCCTCCCTTCACAAGCACAACTATGTCAGTCAGCTTTACCCACAATCTAACACTATAAGCAAAAATCATATTTTTAGGAGCATATTTCCTGTTTTAGATCTTTCATTTGAATAAAACTTGGACAGATTAGAAAACAAACTAAACTTTTGATTAATATGTGATTCATACCATCACTGTCATTATTACCCTTAAAGCCACCTTACAGCCACAACAGTAATGTCATATTTTGACACATGACTGTCCCATTGTACTTTACTTTTAACCGCTGGCTTTATATGGTTGCATAATAGCTGAAAAGCACTTCCTGCAGTTTGAGATCATAAATGGCAGAGAAATGTCTGCTCCGAGCTGAGCTGTGCCACATTTTACCACATGAAAATAGTAGATAACCCTCCAAGCCATGACAATGTGTGCGTCCGGCTCATAGCAGTACATAAGAAAAGAAAAATCTTTCTGTCAGCAAGCAGGTCAGAATAAAATGCTCATATATGCAATGCCGTCTAACACGGAGCAGCCGGCTGATAACGCAGGCTTCAGTCCAACAACATAAACACTGTTTTAGTTCAAGCCAATAATCTCATCCCTCCTTTGTTTTCTTTCTTCTCTTCTCCCCTTTCAGCCAGTTGTCATCCCTTCATCAGACCCAATCACTGAGGAGGAAGAAAAGACGCAGCATGTTGTCGATTTTCACCGGTTTCCGCAAGAACCGAAACTCCACCATCTCTAATCAGGATTCAGAGTAAGTGCAGCAGCACAAGGAGCTGCGAGAAGGAGGGAGGTAATATTTAAGCTGGCTGTCGAGATGACCCGGAGCTGGGCCTTAAATATTTTAGTGCAGGAAAATATTACCAACCGTTTTCCCTTTTGCTTGAAATTTATGGTATTGTTTATGTTTAAACCGTAGTGTTTGTCAGGAATGGAAGCTTATAGGCAGGCATGTGTTAGAATAAAATTACTAAACAACATTAAAGAAGATTTTGAAAATTTGACCATGAAACAATAAACTAAAAAAAAATGTGTCTCAGCTCACTCGGGTGGTTAGCACTGCCTCTGCTGATTAAAAATCTCAGTGTTGCGAAGAAACGCATCATTTGTGGCCGAGTTTTACAGTAGCCAGAAAAAAGAGAAGCAGAGATGATATCTGAAGGCCAGTCATGATAAATTCAACTTTCAAAAACAGCTGACCATGTGTTCTGACGTTTCACCTGCAGATTGATACTTCTGTCATACAGATTGTTTTTTTTTTTTTCTTTGCTGCCTCTACTTGGCTGCCCTCTTCTTTTCCATTATTTTTTTCTTGTAAAAACATGGTGTGTGTGGGAAGTCAGATGGAATCTGAGTTTTCACTTCTATTAACTGCAGTATTTTTAAAAAGCACGATCAGGATAGTCCATGTTTAGGCTGCGATCCAACCACATCTAAGAAGTCGTTTTGATGACTCACTGATCACGTCTCTCCCCTCCCGGTTGAAGGGGAATAGAGATGCATGATTATGCTGGGATTTTTCTTTCCATCTGTTCCAGCTGCGCCTCAGAGAATCTCTACTCGATGATCCAGCACCCTAAAGACACTGTGAGGCCGGAGAGCTCAATTTCTGGGGCCAACGGGGCCATGCCTTCACCCCGGTTAACTCCAGGCCTGCCTGTTCATGGGACGAGGGCTGCCAGCCCCCCCTGTCTCATCCAAAGACAGGTACAGCATGTCATGGATAGCAGTGATTTACATGGAGACTTGAAGCAGCCAATGACAGCTTAGATCAGGGATGTCCAGTCCCAGTCCTCGAGTCCTGGAGGTTTTAGATGTTTTTCTGCTTCAACACAACTTATTTTAAATGAAAGAATGATGAACAAGCTTAATCCATTTAATGAAGCAGGGAAACATCTTAAACCTGCTGGATGGTGGCTCTTTAGGGCAGCAGTTGCACATCCTTGTTCTCAATAAGTTGTCAGGGATCTGTGGAGGTTCATTAAGCCCTTGGAAGACTGACTATGAAAGATAAATTCACACTGAGCTATTTTTTGTGATTTAGTTGATGCATTAAGTTTAAGGAAAAAGTGACCACAGAGGGCACCGTGTCCTCCCTCAAGACCAGCAACAATGAAAATTAAGATTGCAACACTGAGGTGACTCACCTGTGAAGCCTCCTGATAATCCGTCCATCAATGTTTTCTCTGCTGAATTTGTCCTTTTTCGTTGAAAAGGGTCCTGACAATCTGGTGACCTTTTAGCACCAAAAACAAATTCCAGTTTAGATAAGAGCTTTCCAATAAGCTGGCTAATCTGCTTCCTCTGTCGCGTTCTGTGTTATAAGTCCAGTTTGTATTTAAGCATCGTGACATGGTTTTTAAAACACAGCCAGCATCTTCATATTTTGACTGACACGTCATTTTAGACTATAGGAACTTTCATGTTTGTCGTAATGAGTGTGTTCAGAAATGCAGTGGATACATGCAGTTGTCTGGGGGAAAACATATCTGTACACATCCAAACATGACTTTAGAAAAAGCACTAATCAGATCTGGACTCGGCTTGTGGTCTGATCAGACTTTTCAGCTGATAGTTTACAACTGTGACAAACAGGAGGCATCTGTATCTATTACTCGGTCCCATTAACACAGAGGGAAGGACAGAGTATTCAAGCACTCGTTGGTTCTTTCAGTTTATGCTGAATTCGCCCTGATTTTGTGTTATAAGGGCATTTTTATCAGAATGGGAAGGAGTTAACCAAGCTGCCTGTTGACAGCAAAACTGTACACCTGATTTCCCAAACATCTCTGCCATGCCTTTTTTTATGGTGCAATGATACAAATCTGACAGCAAGAGCCTGCATCTCTCAGCCCTTTGAAAACAATAGTAAAATTATTAAAGTATTTTAAAGACTCAATGGGAACCTTGCAGTCTACATCTGATTGTAGATTGCTTGTTAGGAACATCTTTTTCTCAGTTCCTGTTGTCTAGTGTGAGATGACACAGAGCAGAGCTGCATGCTGTGCCCGCCACCTGTTATTTTCAGCCTTTTCTGTCTTGGATTTGTGGAGACTGTGTGAAATATAAACTATATGATTTATTTTAAATCTCCACACTTTGGATATCAAATGGGTTCTGGTAACTGTCTCTAAGTAGTTTCCACAGATCCTTGATGATTGTTGAGATTTTAAGGACAGGCCACATAAGATGAGGGATCCTTCAGTCGGGTATATGTGAATCCGCTAGAGATGCTAACTTTCTGAAGTAGGCTTCATCTGTACAAATCCATTCAAACTGAAGCTAAATGGTTTTATTACTTTATCAACAATGACAAGAAGTCTAGTATTCATTTTAATTTGTTTATGTGGCTTTTGTCTCCAACCAGTCCACAGATCTGGTCAGCATGGTGTACAGCTGTATTGGGGCAGAAATAGAGGACTCTGATGGCAGCAGCACTGGTGAAATTAGAGCATCTGACAACGATGCTGACAAATTGATGGGCATTTCAGATGCCCCAACAGATACCCACAGTAATGGCCATGTGGTGTCCTCAAAGCAGCAGATGGAGACGGGCCGACAGGAGAGGATTGTTCCCTTGACAGACTCCCGGACTGAGATGGAGGAGGATGTACAGAGCGGTGGCAGCGGCGGCTGCAGGCCAGAGCCGCCTCCACAGAGCACCAAGCCCAGTCTGACTGCGATGAGACAGAGACACCTGCAGGAGAGTTTAGGTACTGCAACAGAGAAGAATCCATTTACCTGTTAGATGAGGATACAAGAAGCTTCGGCTCGGTCTCATTTCACACATTTACATTCCTCATTTTTCCGCTGTTTGCTTCTGTCCAGCCAAACTTTCTTTTAGTAATTACTTAAAATGTTTTGCACAAGTATTCACCACTTTCAGAACGTATTTTAAAGTTTTTCTTTAGACTTTTTCTGTAGGACAATGTTTCCTGCTCTAATATAACTGTTTGAATGAATGTACAACTTTGAGTATACAGATGTAAGCCATTAATTCAATCCAGCTTTATTGGTATAGTGCCAATTCACAACAGTCATCTCAAGGCACTTTACACACAAAATCAGTTAAAGCCAATTTATTGTGATCCACTTAAAATAAATCCACATTGATCCAATTCATAGCAGTTTATGAAAGCAAGTTCATTAAAATGAACTTTATCAACATGCTGTCAAGCAAAAATATTTGAAAGTAATATTTAAAAAGCTGCTTATTTATAGGATTTAAATAATTAGATGAGAAATCCGGTGTCAGATCAGTTCCAAAGGTGTGCTGGCCCAGCTGGGAGGCTGCCTTCACAGATAGTGGTTGTTAGGAGCTACTGTTGGCTTCAAGTCTAGACTTTTTAATGAGCACTAAAACATCTGTAGTGGTTCAGACTGCAGTATGACTCAAAGGGAATTAAAAGATCTGCAGAACAGCCAGATGTCAGCAGTAGTTATCTGTTTGGAATGCATAGATCACTATAAAAACCTCTTCATTAAGTGGATGTATACATAAAATGGCATGCATTTACTCATGAACATGTGGCTAGCAAAAATGATTGTGTTTGTTTGTGTCTGGAGAGCTGCAGCATGCCCACAACAGACACATACCAGCACTCCAAAGAACATCTTTTGGTGATTTGTTGTTGACTTTATGGTTGGTTTTGAAATGTGTACCCCTGCACCTTGTCAGCATTCCTGCTTCAGGCTTTTTGCACTTTTAAATTCTTGACAAAGTTTTGATGAATGTTCGAGCGAATGTGTTTTGGTGTTAGCAGAAGAAGCAGGAAGGCTGGAGGCAGAGGAGCAAAGTGAAAAAACGCATGAGGAGAAGCAGAGAAGCCGAGGACCAGAGGGGCAGCGTCCTCTCATTCCCAAAAAGGTGTGTTTACTGTGTTTACTGGATGAAATGAGGCAAAAGAAAATCCATGTTGTTGTTCCATAACCTCGGACTCTGCTCCTTCATCAGCCCAGCATAGACTTCTCCAGAGACAAGACCTCTCCGGAAAGGACCAAGACTTCCCCTAAAACCTCATCCATCACACCAGAGGTACAGGCCCATGACCAGAGGGGTCTGAGTCCTGCTCAGCCAATCGGTGAAGAGAACGAGACTGAAGAGGAGGAGAGTTCATCAGCGCCTGTGAAGCCTGGAACAGCGGCAGCCGATCCGGCCGACGTCTCTCCTGGTACTGTAAAGATGTTATTCGATGGTGGACGTAAATTGTTACGTACAAGATAATTTAATTTAAAAAAAACTTCCAAACGGATTTTCTCCCTTTTTCTGAGAGTCTATTTAGAGCTAAAATCTTAAGATAAATTGCCAAATATCCATCATACAAAGTATGTTAGCAATGCTATTGAAGATTAATGATGATGTTGTTTCCATCACAGCCACAGATGAGGACGGAGGTCATAACGGACCTCCAGCAACATTGCATCACACCACGAAGTCCAAATCCTTTGACATAGGTACCATAACTCAGACGCCGTTTGTTTCTGCATCCCTGCTGCTCTTCATTTGCTGTATTGTAGTAAAGAGTAGACCATTGGCATGCAGTGTAACCCATGGACACAAATGCACATCTTGCTGCTTTTGTTCCCAGTTCATAGCAATGGCTCCATGCTTTGTTAGGAAAATCAGCGGGAGTCTGTTCTTTGATGTTCTCCCCGGCCTGTAGACTGTGTTGGCTGTGCCCGTCTCACTGCTGTATTCCCTTTTTGAGTTCCCACACCCCACCCTGTGTCTGTCTCATGCCATTTCCCCTTAGGCATGGAACAGGACATCCCTTACGATCTGGACATGTCTTCAGATCGCAGATTCCCTGTGAAAAAGCCCTGTTTCCCCCAGTGCAGAAACAAATCTCTGGACTACCCTGCAGATCCCAGGTGTATGTATTTGTTTCACCTCCTCCTGATATGTGTGGTATGACGGCTGAGCAGCTAGAAAAGTGGCTGACAGCTCTTGAGTATTTTAGTACATTACAGCTGTACAAACTGTTTTAAATTGTTCTTTTTTTATATTTTCATAACCTTTCTCATGTCCTTGCTCATGGATGAGTCATACCCTACATATTGAACCCCTGCATGTTCGACCATTGAGGAATGGCTGATGAAAGAAGAGATCATAAAGCTTTGTTCAAAGGTGTAATTAGGCTATTTTCCCTCTGTTTCCTATTTTCTATGGACCAACTTGTCATTTTAAACCTAACCTTTTCTCATTATTTACTGGACATTCACCCATCTCTCTAATCACCTGCATGTTTTAAACTCACATCATGTAGGGATGTAGTCTTGTATCCCTTCCATAACTTTATGATAAAATTTAACAGAAGAGCCTTTATTGTAATTGGAATGATCAAATTAAAGGTTCTCATTTAAACATACACCGCTACCGTTTCATCCAGGAAATGGCGAGGACAGACACGGCGCAGAGAACAAAAAACCAAAACATTTTAGGCACTAATAATAGAGCTGAAGCATTAATGGCTCTGCGGATGGTAGGAACAGGAGGTGATAAAACGGGTCAGCAGATTACTGGTGTTACAGTCACTGAAAGCTGCCCCGCTTCTCTTCGCTTGCCTGTTTGGACCTGTTAGAGCACTTCCTGTAATACTGTGGTATTAAGATGACCTCGTCATTACTTAAAACCTCTCTGACTGACTTTGTCAAAACACCTCTGCATCACATGCCCTTTGAGAGCGATTTGCACGTGCAGCATAAACGAACAGGATGGTGCTGAAAGCTCAAATATTGTGTGTGACCTCTTCTTCGATGAAATGCATTTCATAATGAAACTGTCCAAAAGGTTGAAACCTGCTTGAAAGAGAGCTTACAGTATCAGTTGTTAGGGTCAACAAGATTTTCAACAATATAATCTAATGCCTTTAAATTTTGCCCTGTGAAGACGGGACACTTTCAGCTTGATGTTTTTAAAAAAAACAAAACAAAGGCGGCATAGATGTTGAATATGTTAATAGATCAAACCTGCATCTATTTGCTCAGTCTGATATTAGTGGTATTGTTTTTAACCCCAATTTTTTTTTTCTTTTTATCTGTGAGTTGAAAAAAGGCCATTTTGTTTAACTGATTCTGTATAATAAAGAATTACTTTAATAACCTGAATAAGTCTGAATTTTTAAAGTATCAGCGATAAAATTCTAGATTTAACTTCTTTTAATTCACAAACCTGCCTATAAATGAAAACAAAAACCAACACAAAATAATCTTAAGTAACAGCTTCTGTAACTAAAAGGAGATTTAAGTGAAATTAAAGCAATCCATCTATGTGCTTCCACCCTTTTAAGCTCCAGTAATGAGGAATGAGACATGAGAAGGATTTAACGGCTCTTCAAGGGATCAAAGATGAGAACTATTAAACCGTTTCGTCATGGCAGACAGACGACACGTACCGCTCGAAGGATGGAAACGGCCTCCTTGCTGAGCCACACAGGATAGAGGACGTCGTCATGGAGAATCGACTCAAACAAGTCATCTTCATTATCTGCTTCGAACGGAGGCTGTCCGGCCATCATCTCGTACATCAGCACCCCCAGCGCCCACCAGTCCACAGAGGCCCCGTACTCCAGCTCCTGCAGAATCTGAATCCAACCACATGACGCAGTTCAGCATCAGGGACAACTTAGAAGCATGTCACCATATCGTTTTTATAATCTAGAAGGTGTAAAATATACTCAAAGAATAAGCAGTGTGATGCCATCAGCAGCGGAGGTAAAACAATTATCTATATATGTTGTATTTTCTAGATCCTCTGGAATCGTTCAATTGTTGTCCACACGTTGTCTTCTGATACCTTTGGTCTGTGTTTTTACACTGAAGCAAATTGCAAAGGCTTTACTCGTTTGAACTTCTGAGGCCTCAAAACACAAGAGGGAAAATGCAGCTCCTCAATACAGAAAACAAATAAAAGCAATGATAGTCCTATAATAGCATATATTTGCGGCAGTTAGATGTAATCAAGCGGCGCACCACTTAACTGTGCGGTAGATTAACATCGTAGACATCCATGTCTACAATTATCAGATTAATGTCGGATTTATCCCTCTGTAAAATGCAGGCTTTCAAAAACAAAAGCTTTTCTAATATTGTCAACTTCTCCCCCCTGTTGATGGATTTGAGCTGTGCTGCCTCTGGTCATACTCGTTCTGATGGTTTACTGAGCTGCCTTTGCAGGGGACCAGAAAAGCTAAATACATGCCTGCAGAAGACAGAGGACGTCACACAGAGATTGACGGTAAAAATGAAGCAATGATGGGAAAATCATTCGACCCGACCAGGAATGACTTAATGGTACAAGCAGCAATAAGACACATCTCCTTTCTAGCATGTCAAGAATGAACAGCCCTTGTGTGGAATTTGAGGGTATCCTTGTTAGCATAATGCTACCTGTTACTAGTGCTGTAAGAATTATTCCAGATCTCATTATCATAACTGATGGTATTCAGATAGAATAAATGGGAAAACAGCGAAGAAACAAGTCAAATTGCTAAGAATAGATGATGCAACCATGGTCACATTATGGTAATGAAATCCTCTTGCAGCTCAGATACTAAACCGTTAACCGTGACACTGCCTCAACCTGACACAGAGAGGAGGTTAACCTGCTGTCTTGGCCATTATTTACATCAATCCCTCACTAACTAATGAAAATTCTGGCATTGCTGTTTTTCTTGTGGAATTGCTAACTCTGTAAAATCAGTTTGCAATGTTTGAAGCATTTTGGCTTCATTTTAGAGTTCTTTTTTCTCAATATAAGCAGGAAGGAAAGGAAAGGAAACACACTGTTGTTGTTGATAGTTGTACTTCATCTACAATAATCTGGGCTGGATTTGTAGCTGAGCACTTTAAAGGACATGGTTTCATCCTGCGGTCTGAGCCCGGCTCACCTCTGGAGCGATATAGTCCGGCGTGCCGCAGAAGGTGGTGGTGGTCACCCCGTTCATGATGCCTTCTTTGCACATACCGAAGTCTGCCAGCTTGCAGTGGCCCTCGGCGTCTAAGAGGATGTTATCCAGCTTCAGATCCCTGTGAGATGAAGACACGGAAGAGGATGACGAGGTCGGCCTCCTGCAACAGCTCGGTTCATGTAAGGTTCACTTTGGGAGTATTTACCTGTATATGACTCCGTTACGGTGCAGGAACATGAGGGCTGAGGTGACCTCAGCGGCGTAAAAACGAGAGCGAGGCTCATCAAACTTCCTGGACCGCTGAATCTGGAACATCAGATCTCCTCCGTTCACATATTCCATTACAAAGAATAAACGGTCCTGCAGAGAGGAGGGACAGGAGAGGGCGGTGTACAAGGCAGTAACACAGAGATGAGGCGCTGTAGCCGGAGCCTCGTGTTGTGCGCCTACCCGTGTCTGGAAGCAGCAGTAGAGCTGGGTGAGGTAGGGGTGGCGGCGAGCGAGCGCCAGGATGCGCTTCTCCGTCATGGTGCAGTCCACGTCATCGTCCTGAAGGATCACATCCTTCTTCAAAACTTTGACGGCGTAAACGTCCTCTGTCCCCTTCAGCTCTGCCAGCATCACCTGCAGGAGAAGTGGACAGCAAAACCATGTTTGTTTGTATTTATCAATAATGTAAAATATGCATTATATCTCAGTTGAAAGCTGAATATTTCCTCTCACTAACAGCAGAGGTAAAACGTATCAGACAGATGATCATAAAAGCCCTAAAATGTTAAAAACATCACCATCAATATTACTGAGCATTAACCAGAGCAGCAGTGTTTTTCTTTTTAAATCAACTGTGAATTCCTATGAGAGCTCAGACAGAATAAAACACATCTGTGCATTCATCTGTGGAATAAAAATGCAGATTTAACTTTGATAAAGAAGATAAAACAAAAGCCTGATGTTTTTTTGTTCTTCTTTACCTGATGATAATTGTTGTTAAAACCAAACATTAAGAACTTGAAACGAATCTTTGGGGTCCAGTTTGAACCTTACCGACACTACCACTGGCATAGTTCATACACCGAAGCAAAGAGCTGCGAGAGTGACAGTATGGGCTGACTGGGTGTGAAAAGGAGTTGGAAAGACGACATTTTGAGAGGGCACCCTGCTGGATACACTAAAAATGTGTGTTCCAGCATGAAAAAACAAGGAAGGAAGAAAAAAGGGAACTTTCATTTGGTACTGTATTCCACATGGACATAAATCTAACTGCACAAACTTATTCTTTCATGAATTCTTCAGTCTAATTAAAACTACATAGTATTTTTACATTTTCATCCCTCTGTGAACCTGGATTAACACAGAGCTGTCTCAACTCTTCATGCCACATTAAGTCGAGAGCCAATATCCAACTGATCAACTCTGGGAACATTCCCAGATAGCAAACATGTTTGGGCCGAATCCAGGCTACTTGTGGCGCTCCCGGCTCAGCTATGGCACTGGCAAGTGTTGTGTGGGCCAGCAGTGGTCCTCCTGATACAGGAAGCCTGCCTGGACACGGATGTGCTGGTCATATGGCTGAACTTTGGCAGCCAGGTTTAGTCAACACCGTTAGACACGGCCAGATTTTTTGCTATCTGGGTTGTCAGCTTGTATAGTTTTCAATAATTGACCTTAGCCTGTATAAGATGTAGCTGCAAGCTGCAGAACAAGGAGCAATAACCTTTTAGGCAGTTTCAGGTTACAACGTGCTAATTAATCATCACCTTTGTAAAGTTGCCAAGGCAACAGCTCAGCCCATATTTTAAAAAAAAAACATTTCAATGACCATAAAGATACAGTTGTAGTAAATGCTGAAAAAAACAGATATTTTAAATTCAAAACAAGCAAACTCTATATAAACAATATTCCCTTTTTCTATATCTTGGGTGACAAAGTCTCTATATCTCTGGAAATCTCGATACATTGCCCAGCTCTATTTCATCACAAGATATTAAAAGGCACAACTCAGAATATTATGTTTTGTAAGGTGATCAGTTTTTATCTTTTCTTAGTCCACGAGGTGTAATCTAGTCAAACTGGTGGAGAATGTTGACGAGATCTGCCTTCGACATCATGCATTTTGATCATGTTTACGTTAGAAATGTAGTGTATTCAAAAATGCCTGTACAGATTTCAGGGCCCATCACAATCAGTGCAAACTTTCTCTTTTAAATCCTGCAAAATGTCTTAACTTGGTGGTCTTGACAAGTCTGCTCTGTGTACATTTCACAGGTTACACAAGTTTTCTCTCTACATTCACACATTGACTCTCACAGCTGGAGATAAACAGACATTACACCACAGCTTCTCCCCACATGGGCTCAGGGCTGACAAGGGTCCCTGATCACAAAAGGGGAGAGAAATAGTGTTTGGGGTCACATTACACACATGAACACACCTGAGTTGCAGTGAGCAGCCTGCACCGGTGCGTATGTGACTCAAACCCCTTTTTTTCCTCATCGAGTCCTGTCCATTCATTATTCAGTCCTGGGAAACTAAAGTTTGCTGGCCTGTTGTCAATTCCCAGAACTGGCACAGCCGACCTACTGCTCTGAGCCATGCTGAGCTTGTTGTGTTACAGTGGCGCTCAAAAGTGAGCCTTTCAAATACAACAAAAACTATTTTAATTTTCCCAAAGATGAATGCAAACATCAGCTGCAAAACTACTGAGATGTTCCCCTCAAAGTAAATCAAGTTATCACTGCCATAAAGTTTATCTCTGTATGCATCAGGCCCTGTGAGTCACTTTATTTCCCCCTGTGATTTCTAGGATAGGCTGTGACTGTTCAAGCACATGGCCTGAGTGTGTCTTGTCTGGTTATACGTTTTTGTAAATCTGTGTAGTTATTTGAACAACATTTCAGCTTTCGGTGGAGAAGGGGGGCTAAGAGGGTGTTTGTGTTTTAAAGTTAGGGAGGATAAATGCTGGGGGAGCAGCCCAGCTGAACAAACTCTTCACTTTATTTCACATCCTCCTGATGAACCCCCCACCCCCACAACACTTCATGGACTCAGCTTTCTGCACCATTTTCAATCCAGCAATATGAAAGGAGCTTCAAATAACAGCTCAAGACTGTTTAACAGATAAAAACACAACCATACATGCAAGTGTTGCACGTGCAACAGGTGCACATCAACACAAACACACTGCAATCTCTGCTTACTGTTGCTAGACTTCAGGTCACGGTGAATGATTGGCACCACGGCCTCCTCGTGCAGGTAGTGCATCCCGCGTGCGATCTGCACAGCCCAGTTGACCAGGATGTGCGGAGGGATGCGTCTTCCGGTCAACGCCCGGTTCAGCGTCCCGCCTCGAGCATACTCCATGACCAGGCACAGGTTGGGCTCCGTCAAGCACACCCCTTCCAGCTTGATGATGTTCAGGTGCTGCAGCATGGAAAACAGCTTGGCTTCCTGCTTGACACTGCTGGCGGTGGCCGTTATGTCCTCATCCGGGTCTTGTCGAGCAGCTTTCACTGCCACCTCCTGATCTTTCCATGTGCCCCGGTAAACTTTGCCAAATCCACCCACGCCTATGATCTCCTCTAAAACCAGTTCACTGAAGGGGATCTGGACGGGCGAGCTCGGGACTTGCTCTGGTACCACCACGGACCCGCTGGATGCGGGGAGATGGTAAATAGCGGGCTGGTACGTGACATAATTGGAGGGGAATATCCCGACCCGGTGGTTGATTTTGCCTGTCCACCATCCTTCGTCCCCGGAGATGGCAGCGTCCTTAGACAGGACCTCCACCACGTCCCCCCGCCTCAGGCTGAGCTCGTCCTCGCCGCTCGCCTCGTAGTCATACGCGGCTGTCCACAGGGATCTGGTGGGGCACAGCGGGGCGGAGTGAGCCCACGCCCGGATTGTGGGGGGCTCCGTCCAGGCATGCTCCCCGGTCCCACCGCCGCCCGGCCGCCCTTCACCGTTTGGGAAAGCGGCCTGCGAGACATCCATTTCTCGGTGGCCGTAGCGGCACCATAGGGTGCTGAGCTTTTAGAACAAAAGTTAAAAAATCAAAACTGTAAAATGTAACTTTCCAAAAAACTTCATGCTGTCACATGTGTGAGACAATCCGATAAGACAAAAGAGGGGGGGGATTTCCCTGCAGAGTTAAACTACGTCCAAAGTCCTGTGGGAGAGACGGAGCGCGTCCACAACCCCACGATCCACGTCGCCACTCCGGTAAAAGTGAGGGTCAACGAGTAGCTAGCGAGGTGGCTGGCTACGACTAGACGGTTTAGCAAATGCCACCGCTTTAGAGGCAAAATTAAGTTAGAAATTAAACGTTAATGGCTCAAATCATGTCAAATATATATATATAAACTCTTAAAATGTGACAGCCTCTACTGGGGGTTAACGTGAGCATGCTAAAGTTAGCTCTGTACCGCTGGAGCTAAGTTACCAAGTTGCCGCAGGTGCCACAAGAGGTGCACCTGCCCCGTCCGCTCCGACCGACCACGCAGAGCACCTCCAAGGTGCTGGTTTTCCTTTCAGAGTCGCTTGTAAATTGCATCCAGTGACCGGAGAGTGAAAAACAAAGTTTGCCTGGTCGCGTGTGGACTTTTATCGGGAATTCCGGCTGCATTCCAGACTTTTGGCTAACGGGCTAGCTTAGCATAGGTCAGCCCCGTTGACTGATAGCGTTGGGAAGATCTGCTCCTCTCCTCTTTAACACCGCTTACTCCAAAGTTTATTACTCCCTCCGGGGGTGCGACAAAAAACAAACGACTAGGCACTTAGACAACAAGCAAAACATCTTGATTTTCCGCTAGAATTCTTACATATAAAAAAAAAATAAAAATGTAATGGAAAAAATACGTAGAGTTTTTTCAAAACAAGTCCTCCCCCGCCGCTGTGGTGGCCGAGCGGAGTGGGTAGCAGCGCTGGTGGCTGAGCGGAGAGTCCGAGGACGCTGCTGCTGCTGCTCGCCGAGCTGACTGTGCTGCATTCTGATTGGCTGAAAGGGTGACACGTGATCCTAGCAGCAGTCGGGGGAGGGGGAGGAGCCACCGTAGGAATGTGTGAGGAGAGCGCGCTTTCATGGAAATTATGGGAATAGTGAGCCATATAAGGACACACGCGCACACGCACAAGCAGCAAAAACATTATGAATTTAAACTATAAAGTCCAATATAGTCATTGGTTGCCTGCTGAATGGCCATCGTTTGCAAACAGGCCTGTAAGCACAAATATTATATATATACACAATGTGCCTTGTTTCGTGTGCGATTTATTCTGCAAACCGCTTGCCTGTCCACGCAACAGTGAAGGTGGAACTCACATAATAGGAAAGGATGGATGGGCAGGCGGGGAGGAGGAGGAGTGGGAAGGGAGGGGGCGGTCAGAGCTGCGCATCTGTAGAAGCGGAGGAGAGGAGAGGGAGGAAGGAGAGAGACGAACAGGTCAGGATGAGTACCGCGGTAGCAGCAATGCAGGAATCGACGGTGGGGTGGGAAAAGCCGAGCGAGAGGGAAACTCCGAGGGAAACCGACGAGGCATGAAACCAGAGGGCTCACGAGACGTGCTCCAGCGCTCCAACATGGAGGCGTAGCGACAGTAGCATGCGTTAGAGGAGATAATTTCATTGTAGCCTAGCAGCAGCAGCATCACCATCATCATCTATCCGTCCAACCTGAACGGAGAGGAGGAGAGAGGAGGAGAGATGGGCTCCCAGGTTGTGCAGACCCTGCGTCAGGGAGTGTGGGCATCTCTCACCGGGGGCTGGTACCACGACCCGGACCAGAACAAATTCAACAACTCCTGCCATCTCTATCTGTGGATATTCCTCCTGATGTTGCCCCTGTCTCTCCATCTGGTGAGTTTCTCGTTAAGGGGGGACATGACGTTCAAGGCCGCGGAGGTGGTGCGAGGTATGGGTATTTTATTCACGCGCCCCTTTACTCCACAAGCGACAGCTCCGCAGGAATCTGGCAGTATTGTGATGTGACCGCTCCTGAAAAACACAGGGCTAGAAAAAGGGGCACTGTCGCAGTTTCTTTCCTCCTCTGCTGAGAGGGGACGCATGGTTGCTCCTGGATGTGACAGCGGTGGAGTCAGGAAGCCTGAAACTGCTTTAATTATGTTCATGTTGTGGCCCTTTAAATGGTTGCAACACAGACTGCATCACCCCAGATGATGACTTTTCTTCCTGCCATATTATAGCTAAATGATCCTGTTAAACTGTCTTCCTTTCACACAGTTGGAAGGTGGCATGAACAGAAGGAAGAGCTACTGTCATCAGTCAGATACATTAAGCAGAATTAATTGTGGGCGTAATGATCTCAAACTTAATTTGCCTTTATATCCAGTTGTTGATGGTTCATCATCTGATTCCTATTTTTTTGCTAGGCCTGTCACATAACAAATTTTTCTGTCCGATTAATCGTATCAGAAATTATTGCGATAAATTATTGCACCAAAGCAGTGTTGTCATTTTTAGATGATTTTCAACTAATATGATAATGCTATAATGTAGGTGCACCATTTCAAAGATCAATAAACTTTCCTTTATAAACAACATTTTCACTGATACTGGAAGAAATTCGAGATAACTGAACGAAGAATAATAAACAGAAGCCACTCTCAGTTTAATTCATGATTAATAAAAAACCAAACACAACAAGAAACAACAAATATGACAGATAATGAAGCCTCTGTACACAAAATTGCCCTAAAAAAATGTAAACTAGGGGCTCAGACAGGGAAACTGCCGGTTTGTACTTCTTTAAACAAAAAGGTATCAACAAAAATATACCCTGCTACAGTTTGTGGTATCATATGAGACCACAAACGGTCAAATACGACACGAAGATCAGTCTACGAGACACAAGAGGGTTCAGACAGAGAGCGAGAACTAATAAGATTATTGCAGCCAGAAAAATTATTGCGCTAATTTTGTGATTAACTGACTTATTGTTTATTTCAGCAGGCCTATTTGTTGCCATACGAAACAAGCTTTCATGGAGAGATGCCTCATATTTTGAATTTATCTGCATTTTCTCTAAAACTCCCCCTCGGAACTACTTTAATGATGAAAGAAGGTTGATGACTGGTCAAATAACAGCAGATATGCCACCAGGCTTTAAATTCAGTCTGCACCTGTAGACATCCAGCACAACTAGGAAAAGTGTGACTCATGTAGCAGCATGATGCAGATGCTTTGTCTGTAATCTTCCTGCTCTTTGCTCCGAGCCATGCCTTCCTTCGGGATCCGTAAACTTCAATAATCCACCAATACATCAAATCGTTGTCATTTACTGAGCCCTATTTCACGCTGCCAGGAGATTCTGCTGATTGGAATCTGTCCTCTCTCCTTCACAGGCCCTGCCTCCTACCACCATGGCTTTGAGCATCTACTGCACCTCCATCACCGTCTTCTTCATCCTCATCAAGCTGGCCAACTACCGGCTGCACCTGATGTTCGATGAGGGCGAGGCGGTGGTTCGCAGCAGCCTCTCCGACCTCAGCAAAGCTCAGGAGAAGAAGAGTAACGCCTCGGACTCCTGCCTGCCCGCCAGCATCAGGTTGGAACAGCCAGAAAGCTCAAACAGAAGCAGAAAATTATGTATTTATATGCAATAAGATGGTATTTTGCTCAGTGTGCCTCAAGCTGCTGCTCTGCCGGGTCAGTTATAACAAAAACTAGGCCAGAGGGATAAATCCCTAATGATACAGCTTAATTATTAACATTGGAATGTACATTCAGGCCCGAGACCTCCTTTTAGAGTAAAGCCACTCACACAATAAACGTAACTGTCAGTTTCCATTTATAGCCTTCGTTCTCTTCTTGAGTCTATTTTCACCGGTCCTTTCTTCCTTTGAGATCAGATTAGTTTGGTGATCAAGTGTCTCAGAGTGGGCTACACACTCCTTCAGCTTCGTTTCAAAAAGTCTCAGAGGAGCTTTGTGTGGGAACAAGCTAATGCCACAAATTTTCAATCAGCTGTCACACTGCACAAAAACTAATGAAAGAAAAACACATCACATGCTTTCCTTTTTAAAGGAAACACCACGTCCAGAAATAGACATGTTTCTGCCCTATCAGGTCTGGAAATATGTTTATTTTTGTAAAAGATGTAGATGAATTCATTTCCACCGTGCCCCTATCTTTCCACCTCCATATCTTTATAATCTCGTTTCTCCTTCATCTCTCGCCTTTGTTTAATAGAAAGAGCAGCACAGTCCCTGACAGCGTTGCCATGACGACACTGGCTCGAAAGCGTCCCAGTCCGGTGATTCAGGTGACGGTAAAACAGACGGAAACAGACCCGGGGCTGATCGGCGTGGTGAGTGAAGGCCATGGAAACGGCGTGCATGACCTGCGTTATGTCCGTTTCTGAATCCAGTGTTTCCTCTTCTCTTCCATTCAGGACTGTTCAAAGTCAGATGAGACGAAGGCCGTGGAAGGTAAATTATTTTTTAGGTTTGAAGAAATCAGTCTGTGTGAATGCAAAACACACCGAATGCAGATGCTTCCATACGGCACAGGGAGAGTTAGTGATGCTGAAAAAGCAAAAAAAGTAAAAGCTAAGAACTCACTTAAAGCTAAACCTGGGTGCATAACTGTGGGTAAATTATTCTTAGCTTAAAAAAAAACACGACTAGGTAAAACAGTCAATTTTAGTGAAAAATGTCCAAATTTAAACTGCTATAACGCTGAGATGCTTCTGGATGCAGCAGATGAAAATCTAAAATATATAAAATAAACAACATGTGTGGCTCAACAAGAAAATGATTCCACTAGTTACCACTATCTTACATTCATTCATACATTTCTGCTCCATTATACTTGTATAATATATTCAGAGTAAAGTCATTATGTTAGTGTATTTATTTAACTTTGCATGAACAGAACGCTAAATAAATTCAATTAAAATATGGAAACATCAGCTGAAATTTTCATTTTGTTTTTGCAGCATCTTTTGCATTGCATATGTATTTTTTTTTCAACACTTTAGAGATTTGATCAGTCAGACTGATTTACATTCGTGTATTTGCCATCTCTTCAGATTTTCATTGTTTAAAGCACAACTTTTAAGTCAAGCTTTCCTCATTTCTTGTCACTTGAAGCCTAAATTTTCAAACTTCCATGAGCCAAATTAAACCACAGAGCTTGTTAGATGTTTTTACCAAACAATGCTCAGTGCCACCATCCTGCGCACATTTAACACTGGAGCTGCTCTCTCTTATAGTTTAATATTAACTCCAGAGTTCAGATGCGAGTTGGCGTATTTCCATTTCTTGTTTGTCGAAATAGTCAATACATTGAGATTATTCAACCTTGAACTCGGGTTCAGAGTGTGTATGTGCTTTAGTTGTTTGCTTTTGGTTTCTATCTTTGGATTTAAATAACTTCGGTTTAGTCAGAAAACAAATTTACTGAGAAAACTTCTTCTTTCTAACGCATTGATGTCAGATTTGCAGATTTGCAGGTTGCATATTTCTTTTTATATAACACATTTATTTTGGATATATTTTTCCTTTTATTGCTTAGATTCATTTAGGAACAGTTGAGTCAACACAAAAAGAGCCAGAAGAAGATTTGCTCTTGTTCTTTTTTTTCATTTGAAACACATTACAGATGTAAAATGTTTTCTAGAGATTGCTTGTGACAGTGCTCTTACAGAATGACGGCAGGATGTTGAAAAGGCTGCGGAACCCGCTGTTAAACATATAATGCTCATCATTAAATAGTAAGCGAATCTTTACGCACATATCCTGTTTGGTGCATTGTCAGAGTCAGTTCACACTGGAAGCAAACTCTTCTTCTTCCCTAATGCATTCAATGGCTCCTCAGAAAATTTGAATTGACAACTTCCTTTTCTGCAAACACATCATTGTTGGAAATATGCTCAGACAAGCACAGAACTAGTGTCTGGTCAGTCCGCCTGCCAGTAAATTTATGACCTAATGCGCTGATTACGCAGAGCAAAGTCAGCTGATTGAAAACAGACACAAACACTTTGGTGCATTGCATCAGATGATTGGATAAAATGTTAGTTTCATTTTTAAATCAGCAGTTTTCTGCAGCATATTTGGTAGATGGGGAAAAGTAGGAGGATTTTATTTTGATTTGCTGTAAATTAAAACCTTTTAAACTTTTTTTTAAACTTCAGGACAGAGTGAGACAGCTGCAGAGGAGCAGCAAGCTGCGGAGGGAGGCCTGCACCCGAGCCCCGAGCCTTCCCCGGATGATCTGTCCAGTCCCAATCCAGACCAGGATGCCCCGCTGCTGCAGGCCCAGCAGAGGCCCCCGTCCCGGGCCGAGAGGGAAGAGACGTGTCCCGGATCCGCTGGCGGGTCGGGGAGAACAGACACAGAAATAACAGAGAGCGGGGCCGTGAAAGAAGGGGTGGAACTTCAGAGCTCTGTGCCGGAGAAAGCCGGAGACCAACCGGAGCAGGACAGGACGGCGGAGAAAGACTCGGAGCTGGAGAGGATAGAGGAAAACGACCTGGAGGATAAAGAGAGTGCAGACGCTGATGAGGGGTTGCCGTCTTCCAAAGGAAGTGAAGATGAGAGTGAGGGGGGCAGCGAGGGGAAAAAAGATGCTTCAGACGCCAACAACAACTCACTGGAGTCTCCAAAGGACGACCAGGATGAGCTCATTGACATCCCAGATTCTCCGGCACAGGTTGCTGATATTTCACAGAGTCATGTATGAACATGAACTGTGATTCATTTTAAAGTTATTTTTTTACATCATTTATATAATGACCCCCCCCCTCCCCCTCCGTTTCTCTCTCTCCTGTGTTGTACCTCAGGTCGAGGAAGTGGAGGAGACATATTGTTCGGATGAGATCGAGGTGGTCCTGGTGGATAACTCCAGCCCCGGCTCTGCGTCGGCGCGCCTGGACGACAGCGACACGGTGAAGATCATCATCACGATGAGCTGCGACCCGCAGACGGCCGCTCAGCTGGAGGAGAGCGTCAAGCAGAGCCTTCTGGAGAATGCACAGGTCAGACAAAACCACGACACACTGCTACTGTCTCATATCTGTTTAGTTCAAACGTTCGCTCACAATTCAGCCAGAGACATTAGAAATTCTAAGAAATGGGATAAAAAATGCCTTTTTTCCTCACCTGCTCCTGGTTGGAATACTGTCTTTGCTGCACCGCGTTGTTCTGCTGCTGGACTCATGAATATGAACATTTCCCAGCGTGAGAGAGCCCTTCGCTCTCTTAGACGTCAGTGGTCTTTGTTGGTCAGCTGCTCCTGTGAAGGCTCTTGAATCTGCTTCTTGGTGGATTTATGGAATCCTCTTTGCAGTAGAGATTTGTTTATGAACATTTCCGGTCTGTGACTCTGTCTCTGAGGTTGGTCATGGCACACCTCCACGTGTGTATTTGAGCCTCAGATGTTGACTGGAGCTTAAATAAAACAGGAAACCCGACCAGTCCTTACCGTCATCCCATTAGTGAGAACACTTCAGTCTAATTACACCTTTAAGTTGAATACAAATCTTTTCCCATCAACAGATATGTAGTTAGTCATTTTCTTTTCTAAACTAATGATAATTTATACTTTTCCAGCTTGTATAAACAAAGGAGGATGTTCTATTTAATATTTATGTATAGATGAAAAATTAATAGCATACTGTTGTATTTGTCCAGTGTCAATGTGTCAGCTCTCAGTTTGACCTCGCTGTTACTTCTTACTGGAAAAAAGACCAAATGTGTGTTGAAGTAGAAATTTGATTCTCCCCTGTCTTGCTGATGGCTGCGACAAAAACAACACCCTGATAGACACATTATTATTATTGTTATTACCCTCTTTGAGCAAGTGGCAAGGTTGAAGCTAAAGCAGCGGTCTCACTTATTCTGATAATTACCACTTTCTTTTGTTGTGTTTTTTATTTGAGTCATTTTGCAGTGAAAACCTATAACGTCTATTTACCGCTGCAAATGTAAAGTGCTACATCTTTCTATGTTTTATTTCAACACAAATGATAATGTTTGACACAAGGGGTGTGATTTTTTTAGCAACTCACGATTCAATTTGATTCAAATTCTTGAGGTAACAATTCGATTTTGTATCGATTCAAAACTATCTTAATTCACATTCAATCCTCTTTTAGTAACAAGACATGCTGATTAACTCCGTTCCTCTAACAGCCAGAAACAGCTCTGAGGAATTTTTCATTAGTTGAAAGAAAACTGATCATTTTCATCAAAAAATGGTTTAAACTTAGTTAACCTGACAAAGTTTAACATGTCTTTGTCACTTAGCAGCAGCTTTGAAAGTCAAGCTAATAATATTTAGCCTCGGTTCTTGGAAATTTTTAAACGATTCAGAATCTTGATGAACAAGAATCTCGATTCCGATTAAAACTATTTTTTTCACCACCCCTATTTGACGCATTCTTTCATGTAAGACATCCTCAATTGTTCTGAGGAACTGACGCTATTTTCAGCAAAACTGGGACAAAAACATTCTCTAATAAACCTTTGTTTTTATTGTCTCTAGAAAGATGCATTTACTCAATATTTATGCAAAATCCTATTTTAAGCAATCCTTTCAGACATCTTCATGTGATAATATGACCCGATACCCTTTTCCTTTATTCCTTAGAGCAAACCCTAGGCTGCTGCATGATCTAAGGTTTTGATAACTTAAGAACCTGTTTAGTGTCATTAAAGACTCACACAGC
>JBAJHY010000016.1:17714229-17724508 GCA_037177095.1 Craterocephalus marjoriae | reverse complement strand
GTGGAAACTTTGAGTATCATTTACATATGTTGGGGAGAGGCAGAGCAAGTATCGTCTTTTTAGAAATCAAAATGTGGTCACCCTAATTCCAATATAACACTACAGTGCTGTTTTGATGTATCAGATAAGTCTGATTAAATGCAGCATCCAATCAGTAAGTGATGTCCAATAAGATTATAATTTAGAATTAAAATTTCATATTTGTTTATATGTGGTTTAGCTGCTATGGTTTTGAAACCGTACAAGTTGTGATATATGTAGCTTAAAACATGCCTAGAAAGGTGTATGAAATGTATAAATTGTTTCCACATGGGACCATACAGCATTTCATGATGTTTACCTCAGTCTTCTTAGGGTGTTGGATTTTATCGATCTGATATTGAACAGAATGAATCAAAACTGATATTTTAACAAAGTTCATGTTATTCAGGTGTGAAGATGGAGAAGGAGAGAAAGAAGGGAAGAAGAGTGATAAGCAAACGGGGGAAGGCAACAGGTTGGTCTAAATTTGGGTAAAGGGATGAAGACAAAGGGCTTTTTAAGATGGGATTATTTGTGTCAGGCTATCATAATACATTTTCCAGAACTGGGTCCCATTTAGTGGCTGATGTGACTGTCACGTCTCGCTATAAACTGAATGTGGCCCCAGGCCAAGGCCCATACTGGCTGTGATGCGCTTCAGTTTTGTTTTCTGAGCAACTTCCTGTCGGAGGCTTGGAGGAAACAACTGAGAGGAGCTTCTGTAGCCTTTATGGGATGGATGGGCGGATAGAGGGATGGATGTTTTTAGCATTAGTGGTTCCATTTAAAGGGTTTGCTTTAGATGCAGTTTAGGTCAGAAATGCCTTTTTCTTTTTTGATATAAAAAATTGACTTCAGAGAAATCTTGAGCTGTTAAGCTCCTCAGTCATGATCTAAGTATACATAGTTGAAAATTACATTTATGTTCTGATTTGTCGAACAGAGAGAATGAATTTTGTCTTTAATAGTGGATTTTCACAAAGATATGATATCTCTCCCATTAAACAGCAGCTGTGGTCCACAGTGGGATAGTTTTTTCTTCTTTTAAATATAAATATAAATATATAAATAAACTTGCCTTGCCTTGCCTTGCCTTTTCATCACCTTTCCCTTACAGTATACTCTCATCCTCATCTCTCTCTACAAAAAGAAGCTTGTTCATCTCCATAAAACTCGGTTCACAATTAGACAATTATCACCTTGACCTGAACAATGTAACTTTCACTAACACTTCACACGTGTTAAAATGGTTTAAACTCAACCTTTTTGTTGGTTTTTGGTTGTGCTTTTTTAATCTAGTCTGTCTAATTGTCTGTCTCCAATTACTGACAATGCTTTTTGAATGAGAAAATTGAAGATTAATAATGTTAAATACTGAATACATTAATTTTGTGATCCTAAAATGACAGATTTAGTGTAGTAAACAACAACAAAAAAGGGCCACTGATGAAATCCACAGGTTGAAAGACAAGTAGGCTATTAGGAAGAAAATGGCAGCAGTTACTGCATCAGCTATAGACTCAGCAGTCAGTAGTAATATTAGAATTGAATATATATGAAAAGCTGTCTGATACTGGCATTCACAGAATAGTGCATCGCTTACTGTACATTCAATTAGTACTTTCTACACATCCGTATCCTGTTTCACATCAGGAGGCGACATGGGGTTCAGTGTCTTTCCAATCACACTTTGACATTAGCAGGGAAATTGAACTGCCAACCATCTGGTCAGACAAGACGTTTTTGGTTATTCTGGTGCAGTAGGAGATGTTGGGGACATGGGACAGCCAATGAAAAGTTAAGAATCACTGGTAAGTGACACACTGCAAACATCCATGATTGTTGTTGACATATTAATTGCAAAGATTAATAATTATACTGAAGTAAACTTCTCACAGCCAGACCTTTAGTTTTCCAAGTTCATTCTGTAAGAACATAATATAAGTCATTTTACTAGCCAGAAGGAAAGAGTAGAGACCTGTACATCTCCCTCTCTCTCTCGTGGTGGCATTTTGTGACACACCAATGCCCCTCAAGAAGCAGTGATTTATTTGAACAGTCCGAAATCTCTCCTGGATTTCCTCCATATAGTACCTAACAGAAGAAGAGAACTTCATAGCAAAAAAAAAAATATTTAAGTAAAAGTACAAAGTACTCTTCTCAAAAACTAAGTATTATTACTTTTTAACTAATGGATGTTTTATTGTGTCAATAGCAGGCATTTGATTCAATTCACCTGTATGAAACCTCTACGTTCAAAGCACTTCTCAAAGGAATTCTTTTGGTAAAGAAATTACATGTGCAGAATTTTTTATGTTCAAAACAATGACAAAAAATGTTTTGAACCTGCATAGAACAATTAAAATTTTTCCTAATAAACTGAACTGGCAGGTAAGTGTCCTACTAGCCTGGACATACTCGCCTTTCTGTCACACTTCACTTTCTGAACCTTTTCAGTTTCAGCAAGAGCTGGTTTTCTACATTTACCGAGTCTATCGAGTATTATTCTATATTCATTACGTGTAAAGTGTGGAAGGTGCAAATTATGGATGTACTCGGTAGCAATTTATAATTTTAAAAGTAGCGAAGTAGATTAAATGATATAAATTTAGCAAAATTACACCCTTTGAAAAAATACTCATGAAAGTACAAGTACTCAAAAATGTACTTCATTACAGTAACTTCAGTATTTGTAATCATTGTCATTTTCAACTATATTAATTGCCTGAAAAATCATACAAGACAGTCTGCGAAAGGAAAAAAAGCAAAAAGTCAACATTAATAGCATTCATTTTTAATTACAGTAACTCATATAAAAAGTAAGAACCTCAATTAGAGCGTGCGTAGTGTGTTTTCTGAAGCAAGGTTTTTTTTTCTTATTAATCCCTCCCACCCAGTTTTTCCTTTTCTTCTGCTGTAGATAGATTTCTAACATCCTGCTGTGGTGGAAGACATCGAGATACTGCAGACACATGGACAAAACATTCAATTGATTGTCTGGCTGGGAGGAAAGGGGCGGGTTGACTTGTCACGGAGTAAAGTACTGAGATAAAAATCCCCAGATTATACCAGGCGTCGGGAGATTGCAACTTTTACTCAGCATGCTGTCATGAAGTTAAACTTTCAGAGTCCTCTCAAAGTGAGTCCAAAGTCAAAAACAGTTTAGGTTGTAAAGTCGAGGGCATTTCAGATTGTGTGTACCTGAGGTCTGCGTCGGCCCTGGAAAAGCACAACCCAGCAGAATTAGAATCGGACAGAAATGTCAGTTCAAAAATGGCCCCAAGAAATAATCAAAAAAAAAGAAAAAAAAATGGACAAAATGCCTCGACAGATCAAGTCCACTGTTTCAACCAGAACAGCTCGCATCTGAGGATCTTTTATCTGTGTGATGCATGTGACAAACTGAGCCGAAAAGGAGCAAAACGTCTGAATAAAACTGTTTGCATTCCCTAAAATAGAAAAAAAAAAGCTGATTCATTTCAGAGATTTTGTTTTTGACATCACATTTGATAGAGTTTACTTCAGTAAACCACAGATATAGGTGTAGATATATTTTGTCGTAAGATGCTTGTCAGAGAAATAATCATCTAAAACCCAGATTAACTAAAAAATACCTGATAACTGTAAGAAAATTAAAACATTATCCAACATTATGCAAAGAAAATCACCAGTTCAGCAGGTTAAAAAGAAAAGTAAGCGTGTAGATTTCATACTGTGGATGACGTAAATGAAACATTATCTGGACACCAGCTGTGTGGGTTTCCCCCTCTGTTGCCGTGACAACCAGAATCTGCCACAACAAACTGGTGAACATTTCTTTCTCTCTTGTTCTCTTGCGTTGAATCTTGCGTCACCTCACAGATTCTCCTCGGATGGGATCCTGCCACTTCCAGACCCTTAGCCATTACAACCACTGACTCTTCACTGCTGTCGGTTTTTCTTTTTTACCCACTTGCTCTCCTTCAGTTTGCCCTCTCATGCACTTCTTTGATACTTTTGTAAATACAAAGAAACTGAGAATAAATTCAATTTGTAGTATTGGTTTTGGTAATTTAGGTTTTTGTTGGTGAGACACTCATCAGATATGTGCCTCAAAAAACCTTTCTTTGACTTAATTTCACGGGGGGAGGGGTGAAAAAAATATAAATGTTCGGTGCGTGATCACGCATTTTTTTTAACTTAATCCATAGTAGCTCTAGGTGCTGAAAGATTCTCCTTTTCTTCTGAAAAGTCTTTCATTTAAGTGTTAGAATTGGTGATATTTGCTTCATAATTCCAGGTGAGTTAGGAACAAAGTGAGTATTTACCCGAGTTACCTAATAGGCGCTTGTGTTTCATTGTACAAGAAAAGGCTAGTTTTTAGCTTTGGCGTGACGCTCTTTCTCTGCCAATGGGGTTAACTTCCGTAACTTCCGGATTCCGATCAGCCAGTAAGAGCGTTCCCCTAGGAAATTCAGAAGTTAACCCCATTGGCAGAGAAAGATAACGCCACGCCAAAGCTAAAAATTAGCCGCTATCGCTAACTAAAATGTCCCCGACTCATACATATGCACAATCAATGAGTCGATTTTTATGGACTTACCCCTTTTACCACATTATGTACCGTGTAGAAACCATTTTTCTTCAAAGGATTAAAATAATATGAGGTATAGCTCCTTTGAAGACCCACTTCTAACTTATATATCATGAGCTAATTCAGCTCCCATCATGCATCCTACCTGTTCAGTGAGCTCTCTCCTGACAGTAAAACACGATCTTTTCTCGACTTATCTTTTGCTCTTCTTTGGCTCTGATTAGTTTCTTCTCTTCCTTGTGATAATGTCTTCAAGCGTTTCTTTGCTGAATCTGTAAGCATGCGTTCAAAACAACTGGTGTGTTTACATTCGCTTGCTAGCATGTAACGCATGCGCAAAGTAGTCAAAACTCACCAGGCAGCATCCCAGATGTAAAAGTTCTCAGCTGCAGGGCACTTCTGGGCCTCAACGGCTCTAAAAATGCACATTATAGATGTCACTGTCACTGAAGCGAGTCCAGAAAGTGGTGTTTTAAGGTCAAAAAGTCCTAGTTAAGAACATATACTCATCTGAATAAATTTGCATGTTCATCTCCAGGTTTTTCCTCATGTAGCAAAGCAAAGAAAGTGGCTAGTAGAGAGCATTGGATGCCTTGGATATTTCAATGCAGTGCACTGAGCAGACCAGATGGCAGGTGTCATGTGACAGATTATTTGTTCCTATTAAAAGTTGAGATTTGGACGTGGACTTGCTAAAAATTATTTGTTGGTTCTGATCAATCTCAACACCTTAGATAAATGGCATCCACTGTTCAATACCCCTAATTTCTAAATACTTACCTGTACATTCCTAATTTAATGGTAAAACTAAAAACCAAGAGTAGTGTCTGCATTTCCACCTGTAGTTTGGGCTTGTTGCAGCTCCAGCTGCATGCAACCACAGCGGCAGGCCACACCTGCCGCAGGGCTCTGTCAGCCTTGCTGCCTTTGATTGAGGTCAGCCTGTGGTCTAGGAATGGAAATGCGAACATGTTCATTGCTGAACTACCTTCTGCAGATAAGGATGTTGTGATAAACATAAACGCGTGCAGCTGTTTTTTACTGGTGAAATGAATTGTACAAATTCAAATTGCAACACATTCTCAGTAAAGTTAGGTGGCAGCACATCTGCAAACATCGTTGCACCTACTATGTAGCCTGTGGGCACTGGATTTGGGTTGGAGCCCTGAATGCATGGGCAGGGTAAATGATCACTGCCTGGATGTTATTCTTGCCATTGAGCTGATCCTCAGGACTTGCCTTACTCGTTGCAAATTATGGCTGTTGCTGCTTTCCTATTGGCTTCTTCATGGCTGCCATTTTTTGGTTTTCCAAGATGCTTGCAGCTCTTCTCAGCATCTGCTGCTCTGCCCTCTTAGAGTACAATCCCCTCTCTCTGCCACCATTCAGCAGGATCTCTCCGTCCTGAATAGCATTCCCATGTCCCGGCTGTGGATCCCAATGGTGTGGATCAGTGAGTTGATTGAGTCATCGCTTTTCTGGTAATCAATCCAGGCAGTGTGCCGCTTTCTTTGTCTGGTTTTTCTGCTTCGGGCGACAGTGCTGTCAACCAGCAGCTGGTGGTATTTCTATCGATTCCTTTCTGTGCCTCTGTCATGCGCTGGTCCATGTGCCCACTTTTCTTAGGCGCAGTGATGCCTGACAGGAGCTTCCATGTGGCTGAGAGACAGATTATTTGGATGGGATCGTTCTTTTCTGGGGATCTTTCAGAATCAGGACTGTTTGGCCTTTGGTCAGCCATTCAGAGTGGATCCTTTCCCTTAGTAGCAAATGTTTTTAGATAACACATGCATGCTCCTTCTTTTAATATTTTGCAATGCTGCACAATTTTTGGGAAAGATTTGGCTCCTCTTCAAGGCCGCAGCAGCACTTTCAGTTTAGGTACTGAAGAGACAGAATGCAAATATCTGTTTATAAGTAAAGACGTAAACAAGATGTTTCACACATTTCTGTCTCTCTGCAATAGTTTTTGAGCTTGTAACACATCTAGCACACACACAAATGCCACAAATGTTCCCAGATAAGGAAAAGAAATGTTCCCGTTCCTGCTTTCATCAGGATGGTTACGACTTGAATCCTGTCTCCTGTTTTACACCTGACACGAGGATTTATCGCTGACCTTTTTAAAGTGAAAGGAAACACCACCAAATGTACACTAAAGGTCAGTTTACCCATCACACAGAGTTGTACTCAGCCAGTAAAGACCGCTTGTGTTGCTGTGGATGAGCTCTGCCAAGTCTGAGAAAACAACCACTGCAGCTCCGCTAATATAAATCTCCTGAGAGCCCTTTTTAAAAGGATTCCTAATAGAAAGTGTCAGTCATGTTGAGGAGATTCAAAGCAACAGAAACATGTTTTGGTCTCAGGGAGGCAGGTTTCACTGATGACAAACAATTAAAATCATATTTTTCACTGGAGAATTTTTCAGACAGCAACTGAAAAAGGAATCAGCTGAAGCCCCAAGGCTTATTTTGGCCTATACTATACCATCATAGAAATAAATCATCAGTATATCAGTATAAAGTCAATACAAATACGTCATTGGAAAACACATTATAGCTTAAACTGGAAAAAAACTAAACAGATTAAATCAAATTTCATTGTAACCTTTGATAATTTTTTATTTCAACATCTTCTTGAAAACTAACAGAGAATTACACAACTTTCTTTCATCATTTAGTCCATTCCATATTTTTGCACCCAAAACTGACACACATCTGTACATGAGATTAGTTCTGACTTTGAAATTTTCAAACATTAGCAGCCCCCTTAAGTTATAAAAATCCCCTGCCTTAGCTTAAACTTTCTTTTAATACAATCAGGTGCTGTCTTATTTACCACGCGAAACGTAATTTCTCTGTTTTTTTTTGCATATACAGTGTCAAGAAATGTCAGTTTGTGATCTTATAAAAAGCTGATTTGTAGAATCATGGTATCCGTCTTAATTTATTATCCTAATAGCTCTCTTCTGCAGTTTAATTATTGGATCTAAGTTGGTTTATATGCATTTCCCCACATTTCAGCACAGTATGTCAAATAAGGCAGCAAGATCTGCAGTAAGTGATGAAAAAACGGCCATTGTATCTGCAGGGGACCAGTCTCATAAACTTACTTTGATTCTTTGCTCTGAGTCTTTGCTCCTCTGTTTTGTGTCCAGATGCGTGAGTTGTTGCTGAAACTCCATTTCATCCTGGTTTACATCGCTCCCTGGCAGATCGCCTGGGGAAGCGCTTTCCATGCCTTCGCTCAGCCGTTCGCCGTGCCTCGTATCCTTTCCCCGAGACTTGTACCTGCAGGTGTTTACGTGCATCCATGCTTGTTTCCTTGACTGGTTGTGTGTGTCCAGACTCAGCCATGCTGCTGCTCCAGACCCTGCTTACCACTGTCTTCTACACCCCGCTGGCTCCCTTCCTGGGCAGTGCCATTTTCATCTCCTCCTATCCACGGCCCATCAAGTTCTGGGAGCGAAACTACAAGTAAGACCTCGACTGAGTGAATGAGCGTGGGAGTCAGACTCTGATCAGGCTAGTAGGGGTCACACTGTGAGTCCAGACTGAGGGAATCTGCTGGTTAATAAATAAGCTGAATTGTCCAGACATCCCATTTAATGATTTAATTTGTAACCTGAATGGGCTCTATGCACTGCTCCACTACTTCCTGAACTTAAGGCCGCTTCTTGTTTCCTGTCTTTTATTATTGGTAAAACTGATTAATCCCGGTGTACCAGACCTCAGTAACCACGACGGCATACACCAGACACACCTGGATTAATCAATACGTCCAGTAATGAAAGACAGGAAACAAAGGCGCTGACTTAAGTTCAGGAAGCTGTAGAGCTGTGCATGAAGCCCATGAGCCTACCATGAAGTGTGTAGATTATAATGAATCCACTACATTTGGACTCTTTGTATAAATCCATGGCTGAAAGGATTTTCAATACTGTCTCATCCTTTTTTAATCATCTTTTTCTGTTAAAACTACATGCTTGGTTATTTTAGGAAGTTATATATGTTTTTTAAAGAATTTAAAGTGCATATTTTGGACCCATTTATCTGGTTTGTGCTGTTAAATTGATTCATGTTAGAAAAATTTGAATAATGTGGTGAAATTACATCTTTAATGTGATTTATCAACTCAACATTGTTTAGTTTGTCTTTTTTGATTTTTTATTCAACAAAGCAAAAAAACCATCCCCCATTCTGTTGAGCCAAGCGTTCACCAATAATATCACAGCTTAACCTCCCTGTTCCCTCTTACTTACTGATGTGTGCTTTGTTGAGAGCTCTCCAGGAGCACTCCTGTAGCTCTGCTGCGAAAAAAATGACACTTGGATATGATTTAGAAGTGAACGTCGTGATATTCAAAGTCTCTGACAGCCTCGTTCTAGCAGAGATAAGCTGTGACAGTTGGTGTCTTGAACCCCGAAACACCAACACGTCTACAGTGACAGAACAGAAAAGTTCACTCGTGACATATTTAGTGTTGGATCAAAGATGACTGTTTTTAACTTGGACGTCTCTTGCAGCACAAAGCGTATTGACAACTCCAACAGCAGACTGGTGTCCCAAGTTGACAAGGAGACAGGTGAGTCTTTGCATCTTTTTGTTACTTGTGAAGACGTGTCAAAAAAGGAACCAATTGAAGACTTTTAGTTTAGAATCAGTTGGAAAAAAGAGATTCTTCTTCTTGTTTTACAGGCTGTGATGATAACAACCTGAACTCCATCTTTTACGAGTACCTGACTCGCTCCCTGCAGCATTCATTGTGTGGTGACCTCATGTTGGGCCGATGGGGCAACTACAGCGCCGGGGATTGTTTCATTCTGGCTTCAGACTACCTCAATGCCCTGGTCCAGCTCATTGAGATCGGCAACGGCCTTGTAACTTTCCAGCTGAGGGGTTTGGAGTTCAGAGGTACGGTTTGACCATCCGTCATTTGCGTTGTCGTAACAGCAACTCTTGATAACTTCCATGTCTGTCCATCTCAGGAACATACTGTCAGCAGCGAGAGGTTGAGGCCATCACAGAAGGTGTGGAGGAAGACGACGGGTGCTGCTGCTGCGAACCGGGTCATTTGCCCCACATGCTGTCATGTAACGCTGCTTTTAACCTGCGCTGGCTCGCCTGGGAGGTGATGGCCACCAAGTACCTGCTGGAGGGTTACAGCATCAGCGAGAACAATGCTGCCACCATGCTGCAAGTGTACGACCTACGAAAGCTGCTCATCACCTACTACTTGAAGGTACGTGCGCTCGAGGAAAGTGTGTATGAGCACACTTCATGGCAGGGAAACACACACTTATTTTCTTTTTTAATGCGATGCAAATGTAGCCACTTTCTACAATCTTTCCTTTTTTAATGGAGAGGAAGCATTACTCTTTTAGCCTACCTAAAGCCAAATCAAATGCCATAAAAAGAACTGATATGTATAGAGGCATAAAAACATGGAGCATTAAATTCACCACAAATTTAAATAACTTTAAAATATTATTTAAAGAATATAGTTATCCAGATAAATCCCAATTATAAGAATAAGATGATAGCAGTATTATTAGAATATATTCTAGTGTAATGGAGTAAAATGAACTGATACGAATTAGTTTGGTTAAAGTGTATGGATACAACATGAATGTACATTATGTGTGTATGTATTAATATAGTAAATAGTGGATGTACATGTGAATGA
>JBAJHY010000016.1:16275489-16287520 GCA_037177095.1 Craterocephalus marjoriae | reverse complement strand
TAAAAGCTATTCCTTTCTATATAAAACTCTGCAGAATGACTTGAAAAATAATGGGTGCCAAGAGCCGATGTTGGCTGACAAGTGACCAAAAGGAAGTTTAACTCTACCATCCTTTTATAGAGTGCTCCTCAATGATTGGTTGGAAGAGACCTCCATTTAGTAGGATGTGAGTTGTTTCATCAATAAATTAACACATTCCTGAGGAGGTTTCAACATCTTTGATCCTCATTCATTACCTGAAACACTAATCCTCTTGTTCACATCAAGTATCATTTATAAAATTTAGTTTGTCAAGAAAATACTTCAGTTCTGGGTTAAGTTTATTTTAGTCATCAGATTCTGTTGGAGCGACGTTTTAGATAATTTCTTTGTTCTTCTGTTATCTAGTGTCATTTTTACTTCAGGTCTCTTTAGTGGGAAGAAAAATGTCAGATTTTGACTTTTAAAATATAAATTATGAATTTAACACGGTGAAATTAAGTGCTGTTTTCATTACTATTTGAATCAAATCAGCTTTGAATAATTGAAATGGTTCAATAATTTATCAGTCAGTTTAAATGTGGATGAACAGTCTGCTTAGACACATTAGATTAATTGAATCAAATCATCTAAAGTACAACACATTTATTAATTTCCTCATATATTTACTGTTAAACATAGCTACTTATTGTAAATATGACTGAAAAAAGGGACCTACATAGGTCGCAATTTTCACCTGCAGTCCCTGGAACGGTAGATTTTAAAACACCAGAATAAAAAAAAAAGAAAGAAAACGTCTTACAGTGTACACTTTTCAATAGGGGAAAGGGTTTGGGTTTTTTGTACTTGTATTAAATTATTGGCTTAAATTGGAACTTTTTTTTTTTAATTCCCATGTCACTAAAGTTCCTGTTTTTAATAAAGTTGACATAACATCTGGTATTCTCACAAGTGAAATATGTGAGGGTGGGGATTGCATTCTTTATAAATGTTGTTCAGTTTTAGCCGCGGGGGACATGAGATTTTGTTCTACTGCTGTCTGACAACAATAAAGGAGGAAAACTAGATTGAACTGATTTTCAGCAAATAAGTTCTATAGCTGGTCGGCATGCACACATGCACACCCACGCACGCAAACCTATAAAATCCTGCTAGTGCACTGCAGATCCAGCAGGACAGAAAAGAAGTAAAAGTGTCACATTTGCTCCAGCACTGACCTTGTTTGACCTTGTTTAAACCTGACTTACTGCTATGTCGATAGAAAGTCTCACATTTACATTTACTGTAACAGGTCATTAGTCATTTTCTGCAGGACTCAGCGTTTGTAAGTTTATGGCACAGATCGGTTCTATAAAGTAAAAATATGCAATGTCATTATAAAGTCTGGCTCAGTGCCCAGGCAGATTGTAAAACCACATTAGAGAAAAAGCACTTGAGAAAAAATAAATAAATGAAAAAAGATTTTAAGAAAGCCACATTAAAACAAAACTTTGAATGAAAATTAATGCATAAATAAGATATATAATGAAAAGAATCATTAGAATTGTAAATTAATATAAGACATAAATAGAAATAAAGATTATAAAATGCAAATGTCGCAATTACTGATCAAATAAAAGTCAAAGAAAAGAAGTCTGTGATATAAGCATGGTGCATTCACTGACTGAAGCAGAGAGGGAGGAGGAAAATAGAATATCATATTTCTTAGTTTTATTCACATGGAAGAATTACTGACTAAATAGAATCAAATAAAAAGAATAAAAAATGGTCATCATTGTGTGGCTCAGAGCTTAGCTCACATCTGAAGAGTAGGTTATTCTTCATCTGAATAAGATGCCAAGCGTGGCAGCACGTCACACTGCAGTGAACACGGGATTCACATGACCGGGCCTCTGTTCACTTCTGTTCCAAAAGCATTTCTTACATCACCTTCATTTGGAAATGGGATGACTTTGACAGCATTGTTGTAAACGGAGCATTACTTTCACTTATTCACTTTAGTCCTTGGGGCCTTCTCTCATCAAGCTTAGTTCTTTTTAAATAAGCTTAAATTCAAGATCCAAGTAGTTTCCCTGCTGCAACAGTAGTCCGGTTTTGTGAACAAATCTTATTTAATCGCTTTGGGAAATTTAGTGACTACATAAATGTTATAGATGACTGGGTCTAAGTATCATCCCATAACTTTCCTGACTCAGATCATGTGACTACAGATTCTTTTCCCCCAGCGCTTGAACGTAAAATATGCGACATTCCTTCCCTCCTTCCCTCGGCACGTTACTTCCTTCCTTCAGGTTGGGCAATACTATGCTTGAAAGATTATAAGTTTAGAAACTAAATAATTATTTGCCCACATCGATAAATTTGATATTTTAATGAAAATGAAAATACAATGGGGCTACCTAGTCAGTGCTTATCGGTCCCAGTATGAAATAATTTGTATGAACCCTCTGATTCTCAGCATGTACAGAACAGAGAGTGGCACGGTGGACCATACATCAGTCTGACATTACATCAAATAGAATGGCAAATAGAAATTGTGCACCATCGTCCATTTTTGTTATCGAGATGAACTGCTCAATATATTGTGATATTGATTTGAGGCCATATTGCCCAGCCCTACTATGGGTTGACTTGTAACTTCTGTGATGCTCTCTTTCCTTTTTACTCATAGGGGAAATTTATGGGGGATCAAGATACAACCTATCAGCTGTGTGCGACGCTGTTCGATAGGAAGAACCAGCACTTTTTTGGGAAAACATGGAAGAGTTCATCCCAGAAGATGAAGAACAACAAGATCTCCCTCAATGAGGTGATTTTCTTTCCATCTTCAAGGCAGCTGCTGTTTAATAAATCAAAAGGCTCTATTTCAAACTTTACTTATGCTGTTTTTCAAAAGTGGATTGATGAATATTTAGTAAAATCAATGCTCATTCAGACCTTTAATTATGTTCCTTTAGCACCGCCATTATTTCATTAAACTCAACTCTTTTCTAATCAGCCATCATGAAATTCGCACAGATGATTGGGCTGTTCTGCTATGAGTTCAGCCTAAACACAAAGTGAAGTGATTGCCAATAAGTCATTCCAGTTGCATTCCACAGTTTCCATGTTAAAACATTCAGGCACAATTTTATGTGCACAACACCACACCATGCATCCGCATCAGTTTTTGTTAATTTTCTCTTGCATTGTTGTTTATATCCAATTAGCCATGAGGGGTTATGCTATTAATGTATTTGAGGGGGATAAATTCAGAAAACTAACTTCCTAGAAATTATGTTATGCTGATTTGTAGGACTACCCACAATTATATTGTTGTCTCTCTTACAACTTAAAGGGCAGGTTTTTATTGTAATTGAAAACAATAATGAAAGTTAAAATCTAGTGACGACTATCCATGTCATGCCCCTCTGCTCTCCTTATTGTGCATGTATTGCATCTTTCCATGCCTCAACATGACATTCTCATAAATTTGTTATGATTCTTTTGCAGAGAATGCAGAGTGGCAAAACAGCCACATAAGGAAAAGCTGCCTGTGTAAACATAGTAAAATGTATCATTTTTACATCTTAGAGTGTATATAAGTCAAGTCATCAAGCTCTAATACATATAACTGCACTCATATTTGTATTCATTTCACTAATATGCGAACGGTAAAGAGCATCCTTCACAGCATCCAGTCATGTGTAGATCTCTCACCAGGAGGCAGACATAATGATTATGTCAGGGTTGGAATGACTGATGATCTGAAGCATGAGCTGCTGTTTTTCCTCGAGAAATGATTTAATGATGATCTGTTTATGCTGTGGAACGTTTTAAAGGAGCATTTCACACATAAGTATAATCTTCTTTTTTTCTTTTCTCAGCTGTGTGTGACATCGGATCGGCGTCTTTCAAGTACGACATGAGACGACTGAGTGAAATCCTGGCTTTTCCCAGAGCCTGGTACCGTCGCAGTATCGCCAGGCGCCTCTTCCTGGGGGACCAGACCATCAACCTTCCAGGTAACACCTCAGTAGCTTCAGTCAGTGCTCAGCGATGGCTTCTTCTTTTTATAGATGAATTTGTGGGGAAAGGAAGGATGAGCTGTGGAATTTAGAAATTAATTCCCATTTCTGGCCTTGGTCAACATGCGGTTATTAACCAGCCTTCAGCCAGCATGCCCTTTTATTTTGTTGTGCTGACATTTACAAGTCTGTCCTTTTTTTATGTCTCTGCAGCTTCTGGCCCCGCCACCCCCGACTCAGCCGAAAACATCACCCAGCATCTCTCCCCTGAGTCCAGCCGGAAAGCTTACTGGAGAACCTGGGATGGTAGCATGGGGACTCAGCACATGCCCCAATCCCCCAGCGTCTTTTCAGAGCACTCTGCCGGGAGCAACATGTCCCCGGGCGGCCTGGGCCACCTCAAATCCCCGGTACCAGGCCGCACTCGAAGCGTGTCAGACTCCTCTGCTCCCAGGAGAGGTAACTACAACAATCCCCCGTTTGTCAGGTTTAGGTTTGAAAGAAGTACAGCAGTGACCTTTCTCCCTTGTCATTCATTCAGATTCTGTGACGAAAACCTCCACGCCTTCATTCGGGAAAAACGGGAAGTCTGCCGGTCAGCAGGGGTCTCCCTGGGAGACGCTGGTGGTGTTCGCCATCAACTTGAAACAGCTCACCGTCCAAATGAACATGAGCAACGTCATGGGAAACAACACGTAAGCAGTCAAAGTTATGCAGTGTTACTCAGAGTTATTTTGGCCTGAGGCAGCTTCAATAAGCAAGTCGATCTGAGCTGTTTGAACCATTTTACTGTGTTCGTATCGGCTCTTATTCGCCTCAAACAACAGCTCATCAAACCAGTTAAAAATTAATAAGCAAGTCATTAAAGTAGAAATCTAAAAAGAAACAGACTCACTTTGGATGAAACTTCACTTTAAGAGTATTTGTTGGTCTGAAATGGACCCTTGCTGATTGCTACAAAGCAGTGTCAGTTCAAAATAAGCAAAGATATCAGAGAATTTACATTTTATGTTTTAATCCTCTCAAAAAAAACCTTCTGAATTCACTATAATATACATTTTACAGTCTGAACACTGCAGTCTGAATCAAGACTAAATAAATTAGTCTTCAGCCTGTTTGCATCTGATCACTCCTGTCTTAATTTGATTTTATTTCTGCCTCACTTCATCCCTAATGAAGACAAATAATCAGTATCTCATTTACAAGCACAACACTCGACCCAACTCCGGAAAGTTTAGCATAAGCAACACCATTAGCTTCAAAGTAAACAAACATGCAACGATGGCGATCGCAAAGCGATCCCCAGGTGTAACTGAAGACTCTCAGGACCTGTTTTCTCAGGTCACATCATTTAGGAGAGGTTTTTGTGCAGTCAAGATGTTTCTACACAAATCAACCTCAATCTGATGGCTTCATGGATGAGCACAGTCCTTGTGCACAAGCCTTCAAAAAGGGAAAAAAGCAGAACGAAAAATGGAATGAAACACGAGTTATTCCTTCAATTAAAAATGTAACTCGTGATTGGCTATGAAATAAAAGACAAAACAGTGCAACATCATCATGATGCATAAAAATATTTAATTTTGCTTTTTAAAAAACAATATTTATATATTTTATATTATGTGAGTCCAAGTCAATGTGACATATGTTCAGTTGTCAGTGGTATTATATAAGGAGGATTACTGATCAGTTCAATTAGTAAATAATTTACTCATAACAGTCTTCAATGGAAAGATCTAATCCTACTTTTCCTCTTCTGAAAGCAGCCACATAATAGGCCTGTATGTGTGTGTGTGTGTGTGTGTGTGTGTGTGTGTGTGTGTGTGTGTGTGTGGTTGGGGAGGCTTTATAGAAGTTCTCTCAGTGTGAATCAGTTTCCTGTATCATTAGTCTAGATCCACTCTAATGATGGTCCCACTGGAGCGGCACTTCACACACACGGACACACACGCACATAAACACGCACAGAGAAGCACACAAGCTGAAATCCAGCCCGCATTGAGTGCGACAGATATGAGAGGCTGTGGTTGCATATGCGAGCATATGTATGTAAATTCCCTCATTTATGGCATTATCTGGAGGAGGTATTGTCTCTCCAACGCAATGTATGACTGCAGGGAAACATGAAAGGGACAGAGAGAAAGAGAGAAGCTCGTATGCATGCAGAGAACTGATACGCCATAATATATAATGACAGTTGCTGCATATGGTAGAAGATACAGGGAAGCAAATGAGAAAAAGAATTAAAGTAGTGAGAACGAGAAAAAGACATATGAAAAAAAGAGAGGTGAATTGGAGAGGCAAGGAGGGAAGATGTGGAAGGGTAGAAGAAAACCATCATTTCCTGTTGCCAGGGTCCAAGGCTAAAGGCCTCTACATACTCCACGAGAAACAAGAATATTGTTCTTGTTCCTGAGGCTGCAAGAGCAAGGCAGGGGGATTTCATACTCCGTGAGAAGCAGCACGTGAGACGAGGCAGGGATTACTGCGGGGGCTCGTCTGTGTCTCTTTGTGCAATGAGCCGGTTGACCCGCTTGTTTTTTACTTTACATGAAAATTGGTCGGTGACAATGCAGGACTGCACATGCCAGGATCCTTGTCTTTATTTAACGTGTGTTGAAAATGTTTTTGTACTTTCTCTCCACCTTGACCAGCTGTTAGTTAAAGCTGTTCATTCATCCTCGTAACAGTAAAAATGCAGAGGTCACTGTGTCCCCCTTCATGCTTTCAAACCTTATCTACGTCCACCTCACATGTTCGACCAATCACGCAACACTTCTTGGACCCCTTCGAGAACAAAGTTCGGCCAGCTCGATATGGCAAGAAGTGTCCACATTCATGTCAAAATGACATCATTTTGTTCTGAGACCCTTGGTTGCGAGAACAAAGTTCTCGCCTCTTGTGGAGTATATAGAGTCCTTAATGCAATATCAAAATATTGACATGTAGATGTGTTCAGGATGGGACTGCCATCATATGTTTGCATTTTAGTGCAAATATTTTGTTTTATGTGGAGGTTATAGCAATTTCGTTTTTCATGGCAAGACTTCAAACTTTAAGGCCCCGCCCCCACCACACTGTTACTCCTTTGAGAAATTTTTGGATCAAATTTGCATATCAATAGGCCTTTGCACCGCGTTCGATGCTCGGGCCTAATAATAGTGTGTCATTATTTAAAAACTGAAAATAAACCAAAATGTTGAAGTGACATGTTGTTACTTGTACTCTGTGAGTACTCTGTGATGCAGCAGCTTGTAGAAGTTCCTGTAACATCAGGAAGTTCAGGTAGAGGTTTTCTGGGTAAAGTTATCAATCTCTCACATAGTTGTGGTAGATTTTGCTCCACCCTTTTTTCCCAAGTTGTTTCCGTTCATTAAGGTTTGCAGCAGTGATTTTCTGCCCACCTCTCTGAAAGTCCCACTCTAAACAGTATGAGTTGTGGACACAGTTCTTTTCTTTTTCTGTCATTCTGTTTTAGATCTGCAGCTATGTTTGGGATCATTGTTCTGTTTCTTCAGCCAGTTTCAGCCAGGCTTTAGCTGTCAGACATATGGACTCATTCAACTATTAAACTTTGGTATCAATAGGACTTAATGGTCCACTCATTGACTAGTTATTTCCATGCCCTGCAGCTGCAGAACAACCGAGATCATCGGTCCTACAGCATTGTGCTGGACAGATGTTATGAGTCGTTTGTACTGATATGCTGTTTGTTTTCCTGTAAATGTGCTGCTTCCCATTCTGACCAAACATTTCTACAACTCCAGACATCTTTGGAGCAAAGGACATTGCTCCAGAGGTCTTGTGGTTTATTTGGATTTAGCTTTGCAACTGCCATCTATTTCCCTGTTACAGATAAGTTTTTCTTTGCAACCCTTCCAATTTAGCCATACTTGTACAGTTTTTTTCCTTATAGTTCTGTCATGAACTTTAACATTTATTTTTCCATGCTGAGGCCTGGAGATTTTTACATAGATCTTGTTTTTTTTTCTTTTTTTTCTTTTGTCAAAACTATTTTGATGCCATTGTTTTGTATATTGTTCTTCCTACTTCTTTTGTAGATTTTTTTTTCTTCCATGATAAACGTTCCAAAGACAAAAGTTGTTTTTCTTCAACTGAGTGAAGCTGATGCTAATAAAAATCAACTGACACTTTTACAGATGTGTGTTTGTACTGCAACGAATGGGAGACGAGATTCTTTCTCTCACTTTCTAATGTGCAGCAGTGATGCTGCAGTCAGTGGGATCTACATGAGTTTTTACATCAAAGCAAAGGCATGCTGTGCAGATAGAAAAGTGAGGAGCCTCAGGGACGTTAAACCGAGCCTCGTCAAGGCTTAGATAAAACAAATGACACATAGTCGCACTTAATCTTTTTAACATCTAAACAAGTTTTCCACGCAACTGTATATCCTGTTTGGGGGATTTTCTGCGGTAGAGCCGACTTACTTAAAAAGTCAGAGCAAGTAAAGAGAGATAAGAAGGGAAGATGTGGAGGAGAGGCAAAGCGCTCTCATCCAGGATTTGCAAGTAACCTGCAGCACCCTCGCTGATCAACAAACAATAGTCCTTTGATATCCCAGCAAGAGACAATGGACAAGAAAATAAATCTGACCACCACTCGGGGACCGGAGGGGAATCCCACTGTATTGAAATGGACGTTCAAACATGCACACAGCACCATATGTTCTTGGTTTAAGTCATAAATGTGACCCGGGGTCTCTGCTGTAATCTACCTCAGATGTCAGAAAAGAAGGAGGCGGAGGGGAGAGAGTGAAAGAAGTGAAATGCAGAACAATCTAAACAAAAGAATCTCTTGGGGGACCCAATCAACCACTTCCGTCCTCCTACATCTCTTCTCCGTCTCCTCCTCCGCTCGTCTTATTTGATTTAATTTTTTTTTTCTTTCTTTCTTAGTCTTTCCATGCACCGTATCCCCCTCCGATTCCCGGTGGAAAGTATTGTATGAAAGTCCAGGGGCGCTGCTCCGTAGGTCAGAGAGAAGACTGTTCTCATAACCTGCTCCACTCCTCATCTTTTCCCTCCTTTTAAATCATCCACCTTTATCCCTCCAGGCCTCTGCTCCTTCTTTTCCTTGAACTAAAACTCATGAGGATGGATTTGATTTCAACTGTCTTCTTGTTTGTCAAAAACCTCTTTATATGTGTTACCATACAGAAAATATATGGGCTTGCAAATGACAAGAATGTGACCTAACCTAAGTATGGATTTGAATGCATCTGAACAGAGCACTCAGAGCACTCTCTAATTTTAAATCTATTTTTATTTTTAGGAGACCCTAAATAAATGAGAAGTCTTCATGAAAAAGGAGCGGGTTTCAGCATTCAGCTACTCCTGCAGGACAGCAGTTTTGGTGGGACATGATTGAGAGGACACCGTTTATCATGGGTGGCTTCACACTGAGCATTGTGGTGACTAAGGGAAAGAGAACACCTGCGATATTACATGGGAATGGCCCTCTAATGGCTTAAGCATCAGTGTTATTAAAAAGCTACGGTGCATGTCTCCGTTACCAAGTGTATCCACAAAATTACATTTTTCACAATAAAGAAAGGAAGGTTCATTTTCTAGGTAGCCCCAGAAGAACTAGCTTTATTGGAAGTTTTAATAGGCCATGGGTCATAAAACATCACAAAAAATGAACAAAAGCCTAAATTGATGTAAGAAAAAAAAGTTAAATAGCAGCAAGCCACTTAACTGTGTCTACGCTGAAGGAGACCCAGTGTTGGTACAAGTATAATACCTGTTAAACTACAATATAGGCAATATAATTAACCATATGGTGCAGCCCTCCCCATTTCCTTCTTATTCACACATGGCACACACAACCAGTCATCAAACTATTTTTCCAAATTTTTTCCCCCTTAGATTTCCTTTTATGTCACATTTTTAAGCTTTGCCACACATACACCAAGGTTTAAAAGACTTTATGGGCCATATATTTCCAGCACAATTTGTCTGTAGAGCAAAAGTGACATTGCTTTAAACATTCAGAGGCTTAAAGCCTCATAAAGAGAGTGCCTTCTATTTCTAACTATAACCATGTCCTGACTCAGATTAACCCTCACTTCAGTGTCCAGTTACCTAAGATCCCACAGTTGGAATTGCAATCATAAGCGTTTATGTTTCACAAATTTACTTGCTTTACATGCTTTTATCCACAATGACTTATATTGTAACTATTATACATAGACTGGTAGTTGAATACTTCTGGCAGTATAGGTCGTTACCACTGACATGTAGCAAACCGTCTTGCTGCTTTCAGTGGTACACAGAAATAAATGTAAGCCATCAAGCAAACTGCTATGGGACAGTGTTCTGCAACCACAATATGCCAGCAGTATGTTTTTTTTTAATTTCCTGCAGCATATATCGGTTCTGCTGTTTGCCTCTGGGCTAGATCTCAATTATTATTTTTTGTGTGTTTGATTATTTTATTTATAATTCCGTACCTGTACATACATAAACCAGAATAAATAATAAAAAAAAAGAAAAGGAGGTGGTCAGTGCATATAATACAGGAAATACACTAGATTTATTACAGCTATGTATATGATTTAATAGGGGTGTAAAGATTAATCAATATATCGAACTATCGATTTTATATTCCCATGATTCAACAGATCGATATGTGCTTGGCAAGATCATTGTAAAACTGATATTTACCCATCTATGATCATTACAAAAGGTCAATATCGATTTGAAACGATATTGAGAAATAATACTTTGGATTAAGGCACGGAAGATTTTATTTTTTCCCTTTTTTGTTGAGAAAATAGTGGAAGTAGAAGTTTATTATTGTTTGAGCTAACTGTACTTTCATTAAAAAAAGATTGTATAATTATTGAAAATGATGCCACAAAAGGTTTAGCCCCTGTTGACTCAACTTGGAGAGGTGAACTTACTAAATACAAAAGAAATTGTGAATGGATTTCCTATTTATTATTGTTTCTTGTTTTGTTTATACCCATATTTTTAATTTATACTTGATTCCCTTGCAAGAAACTAAGATTCTTCTTACTAAACTTCTCTGCACTGTCCAGGTATTTATGATAATCAGACTGGTTAAATTTTTGCTGATAGTTGTTAAAAGATATACTGAGTCGATTTCAATTCACTGAATCGTTTCGGATTGAATCGTTCTGAATGAACTAGTATCATTCATGAATCGTATCGTAACCAACATCCGTGAAATGAATCGAATCGTTGTTAAAATGAATCGCTACACCCCTACTCAACAGTGTACTGGGCCTACCTCCTCCTCTGTCTCCTTCTGGTGGGACATGCCCAGAATACCTCCCCAGGGAGGCATCCTATCTCTAAAGGAAAGCCCAGCCACCATGCAGAGGAAACTCATTTCGGGCGCTTATATTCGCAGTCTTGGGATCTGAAGGAAAATGACCCGCTCCTGCTCTGATTTCCCCATGTTTGTTGTTGGCCAGACAGTGCAGACACCACTTTTGTTTGAATTACTTAGTTCATGACCAGCTTCACCACTTATCTGTATTGTGAATTTATGGGTAAGTTTACCCAGGTCACAGAGAGATATCCCGGGTATGTCAATCCCACTTCCTAATTCAGGCCTCTATCCTGTGCCTGGTTTCTCCTGTTTTCTACCAGTTCATTGTTTGTTGCTTTTTGCCACGTCAGTCCCTGATGTGGTCTATCAATAAGTCTGTCTAATTAGTGTAGTCAGTCCGTCACCTAACTTTTGCCTTTTGCTTAGTTTCTGGGACTTTGTGCTTCTGCAGAGCTTTTTATGTTTTTTTTTTTCATTAAATCATCTGAATTTTTTAATCTCACAGTTTTTTGTCTCAGTCTGGCATTTAGGCCCTATTCCTCATTTGTTTCCACGGTTCCACAGGGTCTCATTATTTACTTTCTTATCTATTTACAAGTTAAGGTTTGTCCTGAAAGACACTAGACTTGTTGATTGTTGCAATGGCTCTATACAGGTCTGTCTCAGAAAATTAGAATATTGTGATAAAGTTCTTTATTTCCTGTAATGCAATTAAAAAACATGAA
>JBAJHY010000016.1:15453789-15465618 GCA_037177095.1 Craterocephalus marjoriae | reverse complement strand
GCGAACACATCCTCACTTCCACAAATAGGCACAAGTCAAATGGAGGCGCAAGTTTTTTAAAATTGAGTCAAATATACAAAACAGCGATATTTAATGGCACTTCTTTTTTCACATGAAGTGACCCTTGCATGGAAACCGATCTTTTTTTTTTTCCTCCGGTTTCAGGAAACTCTTGGAAGGCAAAAGCAACATCCTGAGTTGGTGAGGAGACAGGAGAGGTGCTGACATGCCGACAGGCAGGGGATCCTGGGAAAAGCCACAGACAGGAAGAGCCTGACTGACTTTGACCCCTGAGGTCAAGGCTGGGGGCTCGGCAACTGAAAGATGTTTCCAAGCCACACTCTGACTATCATAGAGTTTTACAGGAAATGGCTTAGAAATACTGTATGCTGCAAAATGTGGGAGATCTTTTATTGCTCACTCTTTTGTTTTGCTCTCTGTGACATAAAATGCGTTTTGGCCCAGAGCTATACTTGACTTATTTGTTTGAGGGTTACTGTATGTAATTGAGTTGAGCTCAAGTCCATTTCTCATCTTTATATTGTGAAAAAGCTGCTTTTTGCAAAAAAAAAAGAAAAGAAAAAAAAAAGCCTGTAGATGTGCCGTAACTGATAAGATTAGAAATAATAGGAAATGTGGATGCTTTTGTGACAGATTTTACACTGTGATAAAAGCAAACTGTTCATACACTGCTCCAGTTTCTGACATGTGTTTTGAATAGAAAGAAGTTTCTCTACTTTTTCAGGCTTTGTGTGTGGTGGGTCTCCAAAGACCATTTACAGTTAAATCAAATTGGGTGAGAGGAGATTGTCCTTTCCTCAGTCTTGCAGAAGGACCCATAAATCAAGGCATCCGTCGTTTGTCACATCTCTGTCTCCCAGCTTTCCAACTCTGAGTTTTTACGGCACAAATGTATCCATCAACCCCACCGAGCGGCCGCCAAGCCGCCTCAACGATCGATGGGTGCGATGTACCCTCCCTCTCGGCCTGTGCGTAGCTCTCTCTGCGTGGGAAGGAGTAAGAGGAACCTCATTTTAGCTGGTTTTAGCCTCGGGCCACTACTGTGATTTTACCCCATGCTCTTGGCCTGACGTCATTAAAGATGCATGATGATGGATACCATGAAGTCAACCTCTCCGAGGGGGTTTTGTGGTAGAAAAAAAAAAACACAAAAAAAACCTTGCTTGTTTTTCAGATCACACTAAGAATAAATCAAGACTGTTTAAATGTAGAGGTTGCAACTGGATGCATGTGACTAATCTTTCAAAGCAGATCAGAGGAGGGAGAAGTCAGGTATTTAATGGCGAGGCATGTTTTGACCAGTTGGTGGTGCTCCTGTCACAGTGAATTCACAAGCTGGGATCGCTCTGTGATTCACATAAATACACTTCTTGCTATTTGCAATCCAGCAGGGCTGGAGACACAGAAGACAATGATGCAAATGTAAATTTTAGAACAAGACATGCCTGAGAAATTGTTTCTTTTACTACTCTTTTGCAGTAGAAACTTGTATTTTCTGTTTCTAAATTTAGATTCTTTCACTCCCACTTTTCCTAATCTGATCCCCATCTTCTCCTCCCTCTGCATGTACATGTTTATCAGATGATGGAGGATATTCACGAGGCACTACTCCACCACATTCGGAACATTTTAAGGAAAAAAAATAATAAAATAATGCATGTTAATTTATTTTAATCCCGGAATGTCAGAGTCATTCATATTTCTCCATATTTGCCTAAAATTGTTTGAATTTTCTACTTTATGTGAGGGAGTATTTTAGTTTAAAGCAACAAAGGTGGTGGCGAAAGTGTGTGTGAGTGTGTCCATTCACTATCACAAAGTGTGTGTGATTTCCTGTGAAGAATCAGTGGGTCTCTAAAGGGAATGACAGTGGAGACATTTGACAGCTGTGCTCCTCAGGTTCAAAGGTCATGTCAAGTCCTGGATGAGCTCAAGGTAAAATGCTTCACAGGGCCCGTACCGGTCAATGGGTATCGTTTGCCTCGGTAGCAAACAGGGTTGGCGGTAATGGGACCTCAGTCATGTGTCAGCGCCTGGAAGAAAAGCCAAATACCATGGGGCCGCGTTTATAACATCCCAAAACAAAAGAGAAAGTGAAAAGATTGAACTTTTAAACTCCCCAATTTATGGCTTAAACGTGTCATATGCGCGGCAAACTCTCCAGGTAGCCTCCATTATCAGTCAACAACCTCTCCGTTTCACTCACCCTGTCCTTTCAGTCTCTTCCACTTTCTCCTTTACTTTCCCCCGCTTGTCCCACCCTCCCCTCGCGCTGTTTTCCGCTCTAACTGCGGCTTCTAGCATCTGCTGTAACCGGCGCGGTCCGTGCCGTCCCTGCTGGGGAGTAGAATCCAGCCCCTCACTGGAAGACCCTGAAATAAGGCCTTTATCAGCCAACCCCACACAGTATCAGGGGGCCCTCCGCTCCTCCAGCAGCCTCTGATGTGAAGGAGAGATGGACAGAGCTCTGTGGTCCTCTGGTCGAGCACCAGAACAGGATTCAGCCCATTGTACCATTCAAATTAAGCAGGCATCAAAAGGGAAGAGGAAGCTGTTGTTGATGTATTGTCTCGTGTTATTTTAACCGGCTTAACTCAAGCCTCTTCATGGTGGAGTGTTGTGGCGCTGGATGCCGATGATGATAAGTGGTGGATTCTCTGTTAAGACTGCTAAGCTGCTGTGCTGGATGAACGGGAGGCTCTGGCTCCATTGGCTGTTGCCGCTGATTTTGGCTGTGGTTGAACCATTTCAATAGGTTACCATGGATTTATCCACTCAAAACCGCTGACTTGGCTGTCCATGTACAGCCCCTTCATGTCACCAGTGGGACCTCTGTTTATTTCATAATGCTGACATTTTTTGAGGAGATTTGATGAAATATTAAAGTTCAAAACAACAACAGACAAAGGGGAAACTTTTTCATCACAAAGTTGCAAAACTGTACAGTTTAAAAAACTCAAAAAACAAATCTTGACACAGAAACTTAAAAAAAAAATTTGTTTAAAACCGTTTAACCGTTTCTTGCTGTTTGTATCTGTATGATTTACCCACAGCCATTCTTTTCAGGCCTTTGAATTCAGAACAAATGCAGGCCTCTTTTTCATCATGGCACCAATAACTTGTGAATAAGTGCTATAAACACACACGTGAGAGAAAATATGTTTTCTGCAGACTAAAATTGCAGCATTTTATTTACTGGTCCGGTGAATAATCACCCTGTAAAGACAGTTCAGTCAGCTCTGAATACTTGTGAATAGCACTCTCCATTCCGCACTGAAAGCTGTCTATTTAATTTCTCTCTTCTGTCCTCAGAGCAGTAGCTATTAAGTGCCTTCATATGTCAAACCAGTGACACCTCCTCCATTCTCTTCAGCTTGTTTAAGCGTGCCCCTGTATTGTTGCCCGCCGTGCTTGACGTGTTAATAGCTTAATAACGTAATCTGGCAAATAATGACACCTCATCACAAAGACCGAGGCCAAATGTTTACAAGGGAAGCCGTAATGTACGATGACAGTAATCTGAATAAAAATGAATTTACTGGCATCGTCTCATTTGCAGTAAATTTTCACTTTCTTCCATGCACAACTGATGCTCCGTGGACACCTTGCTTTGCTCTCTAGCTGTCTCATTACCCTGCCTTTCAAGTGGTGGGAGAAAGGGGGGAAACGCGGGGAAAGAGATGGAGAAAGGGGTGAGAGTGTGAGAGAAATAGAAAGAGGGGAGGGGTGGGAGAAAGGGGTAAAAGGAAGAAAGATGGAGTAGTGGGAGTAATGGGAGTAGTGGGAGTAGTGGGAGTAGTGGGAGTAATGGGAGTAGTGGGAGTAATGGGGAGTAGTGGGGAGTAGTGGGAGTAGTGGGAGTAATGGGAGCAGTGGGAGTAGCGGGAGTAATGGGAGTAATGGGAGCAGTGGGAGTAATGGGAGTAACGGGAGCAGTGGGAGTAATGGGAGCAATGGGAGTACTGGGAGTACTGGGAGTAGCGGGAGTAATGGGAGTACTGGGAGTAATGGGAGCAGTGGGAGTAATGGGAGCAGTGGGAGTAATGGGAGTACTGGGAGCAGTGGGAGTACTGGGAGTAATGGAAACTGTTACTCAGGGGAAAAACGGCAACAACAAACAAACAACAATCATCTGTTTTATCTGTGCTGCCTTTCCTCCAGATCTTGTCTTCGCCGTGCATCTAGTGATCTCTGAACTCGGCGCCTCCATGCCAACTCCCCTGTTGCCTTGTTTACATGTTGTTGCCGCTGCTGTGTGTGCAGCTTGTTGATCATTAATATCATTATATGACTATGATGCTGTGTGTCGAGTCACAAATCAACTTCCATCCTTTCTGCTGGTCTAATGATGAGACTAACTTTGCAACCACTTCTTTGGGTTGAAATGTCTCTGCTCATTGTCATTAAAGTTCTACAGAAACACACCTGTTGGTGACAGAGAGGGAGTGGGATGCTGCTGCTGGCAGCTCCGATGCCTGTAAGGAGAGGTGGAATTCGCAAGAAGGAGAAGAACACTGGAGCAACGCCAGACGCAACGGGGGGGACAACAGGGCCATCAGCCTCAGCTTTTGGAAACGGCGTTCAGCATTCAATGAAATGTGAATAAGTCACACAGGGAAAAGATGGCGCGATGGAGATATGGGGAGAGACGGAGGAAAAGTCAAAGCGATAGGGGAGAGAGAGAGGAAGAGGGAAGGAGAAAGTGGTGGCACAGCTGAGGTTGACACTAATGAGGAGCCTTTGTGATGGGTCCTGACAGAGGAGAAGAAAGCAGAATCCCCCGACACCGATGCTCCGCAACACTCCTCTGCTTAATTGGGAGAGCCAGAGCCCACAACGAGGGTGTGTGTGCGTGTCAAATGGAGTGTGTATCTGTTTTAGGAGGAATAAGTGAATGTAAAACAAAGTATGCTTATATGTGCTCACTTAATTAAGCCTACATATGATGTGTTAGTGTATAAATGTAAGTAATTGAGCTAATGTCGGTATTTGAAGCTCACTCTATGTTCTTGGTGGATTTTCACACTTTTCGGTCCAGAATTTCACGCTTTTAGTTGATGCTGGCAAGATACGCAGCTCAGAGCATTAAATGCACACTGATGGCTTTGAGGTTCACACATCGAATATCTGCCAACTTCTCACATTCTTTAAAAGTGTCGGGAAACCAATGTTGTAAGCCCATCCTTCGCCTTGCATTGCGCACAAATATACATGCATACTGTGCTCACACATCGTCTCCAGCGACAGCGCTCGCACGCCTGCACAAACGGACGGGAGCAGAGCGACGCTCAGAGCACATGCATGCACTTTAAACATGTACCGGTACGTGGACAAAAGTGGGGACGCGCGCTCACTCCCTGCGTCGCAGTTTCCATCTTTGACTCTGAATCAATCGTTTTTAATTTATCAGAGGGGATTTGTGTCATGAAGGCTGATGCCAACTCCAATAAGAAGAGAAAAAACAACACAACAGCAGTGAAAAAGCCAGAGCAAATCCCTGCTCTGATGCGATTATACACACAACCAAATCAGGGCTGACTTGAATAGACACAGAACACAAAATCATATTAAGGGAAATTCGATGTGCATGGCATTACATTGCTCTCAATCTCCACTTTTTCTTTCTGCTCGTCTCTCTTTGACTTTCTTACTTCATTTCCTCCTGGCCCTCTTCTGTCATCATCATGATTTCCTCCTGATTTTTCAATGCCAGTGACCTGAAAAATTCCTCGCCAGTGACTTATATGGTGAGTTGATCTTCTGTTTTCCGCTACCAGCGGAGATTCTGCTGCCATCCACCCTCATCTCAGAGATGAACTCTTTTACATCCTTATGACACAGGTAGCACCCGGGCTTTAAAGCAACAGATTGATGCCAGATACTGTATCATTTTCAACAATGAAGAAAATATGCAACAGCGTACAGTTTGAAAGGCAGTCTCTTAAACAGAATTGAAATGTAGCCGCTGCAAAAGCTCTCACGGTGAAATATTTTAATTTAATGACAAAATAGCTACGCTGCAGGCAGGTAAAGAGAAAAAACAGCTCTGCGATCAGGGAGCGAGGTGAGTCAGGGAGAGAAAGGTATGGAGAAGGGGAGGTAGAAGAGGCAGAATACAGTACAGAGAGAGCGAAGAAGCTGAAGAGATAGATAGAGTAGGGTTGTTATGTCAGAGGCAGTCGAGCTGCTCTCATCTTGCCATTATCTCAAGCACCCTCACATTACCATAATAATGGCTTTTAACCAAATGTAGCACTCTCCAAAGCAACACAGGCAGAATCTGTTCTAACCAAATGTAAAACTCTCATTGGCAGGCGGAATCGGAGGGGCTTAACGTTAACATCACCATAGACTGAAGAGTGCTGTGTGGAAAGCGTGTGTGGGTTTGAGTGGGAGTTTCAAGCTGGATATAGTCTTGATTATACATATGATGTACAAAGGGCAGTTTGTGTGTGATATACACTCACACACACATAGTCCCACTGCGAATTCGCATATCAGCATCTTCATAAATATTTCTGTTTATGCAAGCGTGCATGCTTGAGACGCGCACACACACACACACACACACACACACACACACCCACACATAACCTTGTGTGTGCCTAATAGTGCTACATGTGCCGTATGTACATGTGTTGTGCGTGTGGTCGTGTGAGTCAGAGTTGAGCTCCAGGTCTGGCCAGGTACTCTGCATGTGTTTCCCCCGTCCAGATGGCCTATCGGCAGGCCTGGGCTGGGGCGCGGGGTGTCCTCCTGCCCTCCCACCCAGCCACCGCAGAAGGTCGACTCGACCGCGCCGCCTGCCTGCCCTGCAATGCCGCCTTCCAGACCAGCAGCTTCCTGCCAGAGGAAAAAAAAAAGAGAGAGAGTGAATAAAGCACTGAAAGCTGGTTTGTGCTATCCGTCTCATTATGAGTACACAAGTACACCATGACCTTCTGTTAAATGCTCACATTTCTGTTGTAATCTTTAAGCTGCTCAACCTCCTTCATCTCTCTTTCTTCCTTATATTTGTTAAAAAAAGAGTAGGAGTGCTTGTGTGTTTGTGAGGTGCCAGGGAGGGTGTGGAGACCCACAGATGGTCGGGGTGGTTCCCACTCAGTGAGATCTGGGTCAGAGCCCGCTCTCAGATTAGTGGGCCTCACTCGTGAAGCACCACCCACAGGTATCTGGGCAGACCTGGATCTGACACAGAGGTTTTGTTATGATGCATACATCATACTGTTTCTGTCATCCTTTTAAAAAACACGCATGCATTACCACTTTGTGTATCTTATTGTTGAACTGTGCAAAATATGTTTAAGCATTCTCTTTGAGTGTCTCTGGACAGGAAATTTACTGTTCGCCCACAAGATATAAGTAAATAGAAATTTAAAGTGTTGTACGTTGCTGTGCTAAAAATTCTGAGATGCAATCCCTACATTACCTTGGGGGTGTCTAGGACAGCGGAGCTCAGGAACAATGCATTCCCTTGATAATTCTATGCAGCATATCCAACACAACAGCTAAACAAAGACAAAGTGGCTATACACACTCACCAACCGTAGATTGTTTTTTTCTTAAACCATTGCAAGAACAGTGGACATGCAGAATGTAAAACCTCCTCTTAGGACACATTCCTGAGTTTTTTACAATTCTAAATAGAAATGATAATTTTTGCTAAAGTTTTAAAGGAAAAAGTATATCAGAATTACATTGGTATATTCTAATTTATAAGGTATTAATCATTTTTGTACCCACAGTGGACAGTACTGATGTTCGGACTTCTAAACTTTTTCATCCCTAATTTAAATTCAGGGGGCAAAGGGGCGAAACTACGTAAGCAGCCCATTTGATAAGCCTGAGGATGCCATCAAGGACTTTGAGAAAAAGTTTAAGGACAAGACAAAAAACAACTGGAGTGATCGAATGAACTTTGTCTCTCACTCTGGGAAGTACACCTTAATTGAGGTGGATGGAGAGCAGGATGCTGAGGTCATGGTAACGTAAATGTGCATGTCTTATAGACATATCCCGATATCATTAATAATCATTTTATATTTTAAATCTAGTATGATCTTCAGCAAGAGTTTCTCCCTCTGAACTTTTTCTCTGACACTGCAGGCGGACAGCGTTGATGGAAAAACAACCCAAGTTTCGAAAAATATACTGCCTTGTACGCTTGATGCTGCTACACAGAAACTTATTTCACTCATCTTCAGCAATGACATGTTCAAAGAGGCAATGGAATGCATGAACCTAGGTTTGTATGTCTCAGCTAACCAACCATTTTAAACAATCCACTTTAGTGTAGTTGGTTAGTTTGCAAATGTTAAGTGTGCATAAAATACCCTTTGTTTAGCAGGCTCATATATTGTGTGTAAATTGAGGTGATGAATGATTAACCACAACTTGAAACAAAGGGTGAAGTCTGCATTTACACATCTTATCGCACAAGTTTGAACCTTCAGTAATCACACTCTTGAGTTTTGCTTACTACTTGAACTCAAAATGAGATTAAATAAAATGTGCAAGATGCCCTGTCTAGGCAGAAAAAATAGCATTAAGTTAGTCTGTATTAAGTGTGTGATTTGTGTGTGTTTGTCTCTGTTTTTGGTTTTATAGATATCAAAAAGATGCCTTTGGGTAAGCTCAGTAAGGTGCAGATTGCAAAAGGCTTTGAAGTTTTGGAGGAGATAGAAGCAGCAATGAGTCAGAGGGGTGGAAGAGGGCGTTTGGAGGAACTTTCCTCAAAGTTCTTCACAACAGTCCCACACAACTTTGGCAGGAACAGACCGCCAACCATAGACAACAAAGAGATTGTTGAAAAGAAGAAAGAAATGCTCATGGTAAGATATCTTTCTTTTCTTGGTTGTACTAGTATGAGCTGTCTTAATTTGAAGATCTCTTATTCCTGAAATTGCTTTTCTCTTTTATTTTTTGCATGCTGCATAAAGGTGCTGGCTGACATCGAGCTTGCACAGACTTTGAAGTCAGAAACTGAGAAGGCTCAGGAAGAGATGATAGAGACAGTTCCTCATCCCATCGATCAAGACTACACTTCTCTCAAATGCAACCTGACTCTAATGGACAAGAAATAATGAAATTGTTTTGCATTATGAGCTAATAGTTGACAGACTGTATCTTGTGTTTGGAGGATAATTGAATATTGATGAATCCACTCTCTTTATGGTTATACTTTGCACACCAGGAACACCCATTAGACTGATGAAAGGAGTTAATGGGACTTTCAGACTGTTCCTATTTTAATTGCTGTCTGATTGCATCGCTGGCCTCACACCACTGAGCACTCTGGGAACCAGGCAATCAGGTGCAAACAGCTGAATTGTTGCTATAGTAAGTGCTCCCTGAATTTTGATTGGCTGTCACTCCTGGTGATTTAAATAGCTGTTTATTAGGTTTAACTTGGATATTGCTTAATAATTTAATGGTTGCAAGGTCACAAATGAAGGATGTGAATTATCATGGCAACTCTATTGAACATACATAGAGATGACTAGACAGCTTTACTTGTATATAATATTAAACTCTTAAGGTGCCAGGGATTGTCAACAAAAACATGAAATTATGAAATCAAGAATTCAAGAGGCTGTTTTGGTTGGAGATAAAGGCCTAAAGAAAAAATAATGAATATAAACCTGATGATGGCAGTAAATTTACTAATTTCTTTTGTATATTGAACAAGAATGGACAAATAACCGAGAACATCAACAATGAAAAGTTTCTTTGCATTTTTTTCTCTGTAATTTGTTCTGTATCGCTGACAATGAGCCCATCATAAGCTCAGCAGGGTTTCTTTCAAATTTGATTTTCCTCATGAGCCTTGAATAGAAAAACTCCCTTTGAAAGGAGCGATACCTGATATTACATCCAGCCATTTTAGCTAGTAAAAGCAGCTAGTTTTTAGCTTTGGCGTGACGCTCTTTCTTGGCCAATGGGGTTAACTTACTGAACTTCCGGATTCCTGGGGAAACACTCTTACGGGCTGATCAGAATCTGGAAGTTCTGGAATTTAACCCCATTGGCAGAGAAAGAGCATCATGCCAAAGCTAAAAACTAACCTAAAATGGCCAGACGTAATATCAGGTATCTATAGCTCCTTTAATGGGAAGAAAAGCTGGAAAGCTCAAGACCCAAAGTCACGGTAGCCTAAATGTAGTCACTAAATCCAGTGTTATGTCATGGCAAAATTTGCCTTTAATCATCTGCAAAAGTCCACATCATTGAAAGAAAACAGCCTGTTCAGGGGTTATTGACTGATTTCCATGTCCAACTTGTGATGATACATTAATCAATCAATATCGTAATAATGTATAATGTCTAACCCAACCCAACAGTGAATTAAAAACAAATGTGGACCTGACATGTCCGTTGATCAGTTTTTTCTAAATAGTTTTTGACTTATAAATAACTTAATATGACTTTATTGTTATAAAATCCCCGATTCTGTTGTCAAAATTTAAAAAAATCTCTTCAAGAAATAATCCATTTTTTAAGGTTTAGTTTCTTGCTCTCAAGGCGACCATTTTGGACTCTTGTACATCACGAAAAGAAAAGAAAAATAGAACTCCCCCTTCAAAACACCCTACAGGCAGAGAAAGTTTCAGACTTCTACTGAGTTGTTTTGTTTTTCTGAACATTTTACCACAGTGGTTTAAGATTTTAGTGAAGAAGCAACGTCGGATATCTCTTTCCCGCCTGATCCTCATATGACTCGCCAGTGGTTGCAGGTTTGAAAGTGTTCTGCAGTACTTTTTCACAGGAGAGTTTTTTTTTGTCAGTCAGACATTTTCACTTCACTCCGTCCAAACCCACCAAACCTCCAGACTCATTAAACTACAATAAGTTAGCAAAATGATGTAGTCTGTTTTTCACAAATGCTAATGCTAAAGTTATAGAGCACCAGTTTATTGTCCTTAAATTTCTCTAATGGTCACAGCATTTCTGCTGGCATTAAAAATGGATTAGATATGAGGTTGTGTTGTAATGAGGCTCCAATAAGTGATTTTCAGATTAACTATCCCGGCACTGTGAATCAGTCATTTCCACACCCACGTTTCTTTGGAGGCTGCCGGTAAACTGACCACTGGAGTAACCACTAGCAGAAAGACGCTGTGTCAAGTTGCAAAACAACATACCTCTGTTCATGTAAATGAGAAGCCTTGGAGAAGAAATAAAGGTAACGTGTCTTGTGAATCTGTATCGCTCTCCATCTGTCAAATACCTGCTGTGCTGACCATGTCGGTGCATAAATCCAGCCTCATGCATTCATGACTCACCCGTAACCGGCCTACAGCTCGTCTCCTGCTCCCCCCTGCACTTCTATAATTTCCAAAATCTTTCAGCTTCTAGTATTTTCCCAATTTTGTGGTGGGTGGAGTTACTCAAACAGCAGTTACACTTTGATCTTGGGTACTTCTAAATAAAGTTTGTACCCATCGGAAGTCCTAATAGATGCAATTATCTCAGAATGAGGAAAAGCTTTTTCTCCGGGAGGAAGCGCTCTGAATGAGCAAATATGTGTTGGATGGGTGACGCACGAATGCACAATCAGTATCACTGGTCAGCAAAATACCACAGCTCACTGACAAAACACACTGTTTTTAAACATGACAAAACCTCAAATGCAGAGACAATTACAGCTGGTGATCTCTGTGGTACCAGCTGAGCAAAATCATGGATTGTTTTGCCTTTCATTTCCTCCCATTTTTTCCTGGGTTCCGCTAAAGGGTTAAGTACCTTGCTCCCTGTGGAAAAAATTTAAGGGTTTTAGTGCACGACATGTAGGACATAAGCGAAATAATA
>JBAJHY010000016.1:13884142-13899624 GCA_037177095.1 Craterocephalus marjoriae | reverse complement strand
CCCCCCCCCCCCCCCCCCCCCCCCCCCACACACACCACCACCCCCCCCCCTCTTGGGCGCACAAAACAAAACAGTCAATTTCAACCAGAACGAAGAAAAATATTGTGTTCAAAGTGAAGCCATGGGAGCAACGAGGGCCTTGACTGCAGCCAGATAAATCAAGACAAGCTGATGAGCAGCAGAGCGTTGGAGTGGGGGGAACCGACGGCAGCGTAGGACAAAAGCACAGCTTACCCAGCTCTGTTATCATTTGTATGTTGGTTCCACTTTTTTTTTCCTGACTGACTGAAACCAGTGGCAGTAGTTTGCCAGGTTTAGCTAATGGCGATGAGACAGTGCAGAGGGGGAGAAACGGCGTCGTTATTGAAACAGTTTCAAAGGCATTTTCGCTGTCTCAGAATACTCATGTCAAGTCCAAAATTACTCTGAAACATTCACGGCTGTCCAGGGTTTAAAACTAAAGCATTCTGGAATTAAAGGGCACAGTGGATACAGAGCCAGAGCTGTCACAGTGCTGAACTACAGTAACACCAAATCATTTCATGGTAACACATTGCATGAGATAAACAAGGTCTTATCCATAAACACACCTACTTCACACGCCATGCAAACAAAATCGATCATGCAACTCAAACGAGCCACGTTTCTACGTTTGAACTTCGCCTCAATCTGCCCCTGGCACTGTAACCTGAACACATGACAATGTAATTACAGTGTATGGTTCCAGTGTGACAGGCAGCTCCTCTCTCCTCTGCATGCTCTTGCTCCTTCCCTTCCTGAGAAACAATGTTATCACATCTCATGTAGCTGCTGCTGTGAAATTTGCTAGCAGAGTAGATGCACAGGCACAACACCGGAGCGGTTAGCATTTAAAGGCCGTGACAACGGCTCCAACATGGACTATCTGGTTTTGATGATTATATATGTGGTCAGCAGTGTAATGAGAGAGCCTCCATTCAGGTAATGGCTGGCTCTGGTACAAGTAACATTAGGTAGCTCCTCTCTCTTTCTGGCCTTTTCTTAACTGGCCTCATGCTCCATTGCTCCCTAATTGGGTCAGGGGAGACAAAGTAGCTGGTCTCTGGTGCTTCAGAGGGCCCCATAGAGATCTGAAAGTTTCATGAGTCCCCATCACCATGGGGAATACAACCACTGGCATTGTTATTAATAAATGGACCCATTTTGCAACCAAGGCACTTTTTTGAACCCTCTACCTTTTCTCCCTCTCTCACTCTCTCTTTTGAGTTTCTCTCATCCATTAGCGGACAAATTGCAGGAGATGTAGCTTTTGTCCTAAAAGTGCCTATCTGACATCTTCAAGTTAAACCATCGTATGACAACAACTGGCCAGATCCAATAATGCCGACGTAAATGCGAGTTGGGCAGAGCTACCAACAGCATGAAAGTCAACAAAATTTCCACAAAACGCATTCCTTAGTTCATTCGCCGTTGAATGAGCTGGAAATTTTAGCAGCAGAATGAGGTCTTAGATTATCAGCTCTATGTCTAGGTCTGGAGATGAGTTATGAGTTGATCTGAGGTTACTGTATGGCATGCATGGCTTGCATTAAGGGTGGGTACAATTGGTTTTACCTAGTTCTGTGATGATGGGGATGTTGGATCCGGTGGTGACAGAAGCCTGACGGACAAAGCCATGCACTGGACTGCTGTCTGGAGATGACCTGTCCATTCCAGGAGGCGTGAAACCTAAATACAGCAGGAAACACAGGCAGGTGACAGAATGCATCAGTAAATAACAAAACCAGGGGAGATAAGTGGTTAACACATACACATTATAATGCTTTACTATTATTGCTGACATAATAGTCATAATCACATACTAAGTGGGCTTGAAGATCATCAACCAACAACGTATGTCATTTCACCTCTTTTTTTAATAGGCATTCTTTAAATCATTCAAAACTAATTAATCAGGCTTTATTTATATAGGATTTTTGTCATTAACTAATGGCAGCATCAAAGGGCTTTTCATGGGATCAATGTAAAAGTCAGTAAAAACAACAATAATACTTCATCCCACCCAGCTATGTAGCATTAAAATAATGAATGACACCGCTGTGGGATATTGAAAAAAGTTGGAAAACTGTTAAATTATAAAATCCTAGAGAGTGTAGAGAAAATAAAATATTTTAGAAAAACAATTAAAAATAATTGAAAGTGAAATTTAATGCATATACAAAAAAGAAAAAAAAAGATTAAAAAAAAATTGATCTCCTATGGATAGTCCTGTGAGATTTCTTTTTCCTCTGGAAATATCCCATTTGCTACATTACAAATAAGCAATCCAAATTCTAACTTTTCAACATAACAATAATACTAATTACAACCGGAGATCATGTATAAAAGGTCAAAATGATAAATGACACCACTGTGATCGATCTTCTTTTAAAGAGACCAAACAGGATTTATCTATGTTCTAAGGGTTGTAGCTTTAAACTATAAAAAAAAACACATTTGAAGCAAAAACTCACCCATCCTTTGAGTGTGTTTTATAATAAGAGTATTATAAGCTTGCGGACATGACCTGGAACTTGTATCAGTATTATTATACATAGTGCTCACATCAGCTCAGTCAGCATGAAGTTTTTGATGCACTCTTAAAGTACCATGTAAATGTCTGGATTGACAAAAAGAAAAAGGAGAAGAGGGCTAAGTGAACAAGGAGCCTACCTAAAAACTGTAACATTGTTGCTGTGCTTTTAGGGGTCAGCTAAGAAATATTTAGCATTCATGTCCCTCCATCAAGGGGCAGACATAAATTTTATATGTTGTTCATTTTGTTACGATAAAATTGGTGAACTGTATCCTGAAAACCTTTTATGGTGTGGCATAGAACCATGAAATGCAAGTGCAAGTGACAGGAGTATGAATTCACATGACTTCACATTTTTGCATTTCCTCAAAGTGACAAGTAAACACCTTAAATCTGTAATGCTATATGCATAATGCATCAACTGTGTTTTGACATCCATCATTTAGTGCTGACTACAGCAAAATGTCAGCTTATATTGCCACGACCAAGGAAACATAATGCAGGGAATATATTCAGGTCACAAAGTTTTAAAAGGAGTGCAAAATCTCTGTGTGTGCGTGTGTGTGTGTGTGTGTATGGGACTGTGTACCCGCCTTTCCTGTCAAGAAACTCAATGAGCTGCTTACATTACAAAAGGGATCTTTCAACCCTTTGCAACAGAGAACACACCACATAGTTTAGAACGCAACAGGAAGCACACACTGAACTAAAATGTGGATGATCAGAACTTTTGTTACCAATTATTGAACTAAGAGTTTGCGCAGGTTTGACAGAGCGAGTCAACCAGGGAGCACGAGCTCACACAGACTCCAGCTCGTTTGTCAGTGTCCACACAGAGTTGTGTTTATTCTGCTGGAGAGTGACAGCGAGGTTTTGGATTCGCTGCTCCTACTGTATCATAGTGAACACGAAGGCGGTGCAAAATCGTAGGAGAACAGCTTTCGTTCTGTGCACCGAAAACATTGAAAAGTAATCCTGGTGACTTGGGAGAAATGAGGCCTACTGCCTTCAAAAAGCTGTAAATCTGCTCCAAACAGAGCGGCACGTATTCACTGAAAACTAAAATGTAATTAGCTTCCCCCAAATTTTCTTATAAGTTCATGCAAATGTGATTTCTCACTTGAAATATTAAAACATCAACATCTGAAAAAAACATTGTATCTTTGTTATATTAATTACACTTTTTGTTTTCTTTTAGTCTTATATACAGTAGTTATTTCATGATCTGTACACATTCGCTAAAATTTCATCAAACTTGCCTCCCTAAAACAGAAAAGCTGGACTAAAGCAACCTGATGGAACGCGATCCTCTCTCCTGGCTTGATGCTGCTACTGAGAGGCTGCAACTTTGTGTGCTCAGCTACTGTATACAATAGAGAGAGAGAGATCTGGGTTACATACCCCTTCATCCCTGTAGCCCCGCGGGCACAGCGATGCTCTGTGGTTGACTACATGCTACAGCAGCCGTGAGAAGCTCTCCCCCAGGAAAGCACATGTTTACTTATTCATTTGCACCTTCCAAATTCCACAGACAATGTCTGAATGTGAGCAGTGCCAGAAGGAAGGAATCCCCAAACAATAGCAGCATCTGGGTATGTACATGCGTGCTTTTGTGTATGCGTGAATGCATTCCAGTATAAATGTGGGTTTTCTTAAAAGACTGGTTCATGTAAGACCCAGTTATTGATAACACTCAGCTCGACCTATCGATCTGGACAGAAGATAGAGCCTGGTGGGTTTCCGTACTGAAGTGGCTCTCTGCTCCCTGGAGCATACTGCACTAAGGTATACCCCTCCTTTTTGTTCCTTGGTGGCACTGTTAGCGACAGCATATCACTCACTCAGAAGAGATACAACAGCATTAGCATTCTTTTAAAACATGTTAAAGCGGTCTGCACTGAAAAAATAATCCTTCTTGAACTTTCAACTTCGATTTGTATCTACAACAGTCACTATGGTGGCACTTAACAGTCCTGAGCACGAGGCATGCCTCTCAAGCTTCTCAAGCTAATCTTGAACCGAGGATTACCTGTTTGCAGTTCATGGATTGACAGCCTCTGCAAGAATCTCTGCGTGTTTAATGTGCGCTCACACTGTCCCAGCCACACAAACACATGAAGTGTGTGTGCACATGTGTCGCTGTTTTGTTGTGACTAATGAGGAGCAGCTGAATTGGCCTGCCTGGTGATTTGTACTAGCTGCTTAATGATGATGAGGCCTGATGGGATGCCAGGTTCATATGTTTGTCTGCAAACATCAACAATCTGTTCCAGACGATCTGCCAGGCTCCGGATCAGGGGGAACAACATCAAATGACGCAGTCATGTTGATTACATCATTAAAAAGTATTATCAAAGAGGTTTAGCAGCATCTAATTACCAGGGACAACGCTGGAATCATCAGAAAATTAGGAGGAGTTAACATTCTTCGAAAGGCTTGATGAAGCAATCAACACACTATTTTCCATGTGTATGTCCTCACGAGTTACAGTACAGACAATTCTCAGCGGACGTGCAGAGAATTTTGATTAAGAGTACTTAGCAAAGTCTGTGAAAAACAGCATCTCTTCTTCTTGTGTGGCCTCCTCTCTTCCCTCCAGTATTTTCCCCTCCTGTTTCCCCCCCCAATTCTTGACTACTGTCTTCCTTCCCCGCCCCAAACCGTCCCCTCTGGGCAGCAGTGTATATGGAGTCTAATAGGAAGCTTCTTACCTTGGGAATTAGCCTGTAAGACCCCAATGCTGTCATCAAACTGCATAGATTTGATGTTGAGTGATGCCAAGATGCATTCTTTATCTTGCAGTGAGGCATCTTCGATATTGTTCTGATTGGCTGACAATATTACGCACATGTCGCAGAGGTTGATGTTGACAGCCCTTAAATCTGCTCGACTTAATGGTGTACCCTTCAGGGTGAGGAGAACACAGAAAGAGCAAGACAGCGAGAGAGAGAGAGAGACAAACACGGAGAACAGATAGACATGGGGGAGGGATGAGAGGAAAAAAAACAAATTTAAGAAGTGAGCAGAGAGGAGCTTTGGGAAATTAGTTAACAAGTATTCTTGTTTTGAGGCAATGACATTCCACTGACTTAACCAGGCATAGGAGATTCTGAGACATGGACTAATCTAAAGGCTAGCCTGTGCTGAGGGCTGTGTTTGGGATTCTCCTCTGATCATCAGTCAAGCCAGGCCTAACAAGCTTCAAGGCAGCGAGCCATGCCATCTGGAATGAGCACTGAAGCTGCACCACTCATAAACTCTGCTTTGGATGTGCAGGATGTGTCACTGCCTTGGATGAGGGGGATTCACGGAGTTCTCATGGAGTGATCGTTCAATTAAGTAATGTGCGATCAAATCAAAATGGTGATCCCTCTCAAGATGTCAATGTGTTGTAGCTCCAAATGTCAATGCTTTAGTGATGGATTGAGTTTTCAAATGTGCATACTGTGCCAGCGAATTCAAACACTCACAGGTAAGATGGAGACCTTGGGGAAGTTGTGTAAGGTTTCCCACTCTCTCCGAAGGTATTCCAGCGAGCCCACGAAAACTATAGGCTTTAGCTCGTGGTAATGAAAGTTACTGGCTCTTAAAGGCATCACCAAGTTTCGCAGCCCCACTAAAGCGGACGTGACATCCCCAAATATACAGACCACTACATGGCCGCTCAGCACTGTCATGGAGGCTTCACTCCGAGTCTGTAGGGGAACAGAGAAACACAGGAAGGGGGAGGAGAGCAGGGAGAGGAATTAGAAAAACAATGGAGACAGAGAAGAGACAGGGGGAAAAAAATTGAAGGAAAAAAAGAAACTAAGCAAAAAAATAAAAAAAATAAAAAAAACTGGTGCTCTTAGCATCAAACTGGGTCCATGAACTAGCTGAAAAAGATTGTACATGCATAATGTATGCAAGTCCACATTTCAGTTAGCTAATGATGAATTAATTCTTCTGTTACTGATGAGTTGTTCAGTAGCTGAAGTTTGATTCTATTCATAAACACTTAACGTTATAAGAAATTCTAATAATATAAAATGTAAATAAATACATATAATAAATAAACCAAATCTTTTTGAAAGGGAAGCTCATACACTCAACACTGAAAAATGCAGTTTGTAAGATGTAAGGAACATGAATGACTCAATAAATAGGTAAATAAGTAAAGTTAATTAACACGAATTCATTTCGTGTTTTAGTAAATAAATGATTAACTTCTTTCAAACCTGTCACACGAACTGCACACACCTCTAATATGTGCTATTAAATTAGACCTGGTATATCACTAAACTCTGCTTATCACACACAAGGTGAAAGTAACAGCATTGAGGGTCTGCTGCAGCAAATTGTCACACTATCTATTCTCTGCCTGATCTGGTGGATTAATTATTTCTGCTAATTAACAGTTATCTATGTTTCTAGAAGAGGTTTTTGTGGGTATGATGAAATCTTTCAAGATTAGCTAGATTTCTCATATATAAGCAACAAAAATGCTGTCACCTAATTGGTATACAATATAGCAGGAGACAGTGATTTCTTTTAGGATTTTGATTACTAGAGGGTAAACCTTCCCAAGTTAAATGCTTACAAACTGCCTTGTTGAAAACAAGCAAACTCATGCGTGCACTTCAGTTCTTGGCAGAGATATTAATATATAAAAAGCAAACTCACCTTGAAACACAGAGAGGCAATGGAAAAAATTTCAATACACATTAGTGTGTGATTGCGTTACTACAAAATTGATGGGAAACGCTGACTCCCGAACATACTTACTTAATGTTTTGTTTTGTTTCTATTCGTTAATATTATATTTTTTTTTCTTTTTTTGTTGCTGGATTGAAGTCATACTACTGCAGCTCCAACCATACTTACCAGGATGACTTTTTCGATGTCTTTGGAAGGGCACCAGTGAAACATCCCTGTCGAGTCATACCTCTTCACGTTCATGTCCATGCTCTCAATTTGTTCATTTCCAGGGATAAGAAGGGGATCGTGTCGACTGAAAAACAGGATATACTTTTGTTTTGTGACTACGAGACCGATACAACCACAAAACCTCCTTGAGACATATTCATTCAGCACATTAAAAGTCCATCCCAATCTCAAAGTGTCAAACTTTCCACTGCTCTATATACTGTAGGCCCCATAACTGCTACACGTACAACATTCTGCCGTTGCCTCTTGTTCTTTCTGTCAAGACATCAGAAAATACAAAGGCCCTTTTGCTCACAGTAGTGGAGAGAAAAGAACAGCAAGACTTGAATGCTACTGACTGAATGGCATGACAACACAAGGCCAATTACCAGCTTTTACCCTCTCTTCCAGTTCCTGGCGGCATGTGGAGCGAATAGTAAAAGCTCCAACAGGCTCGAACTTTAAATATTTCAGGAATTTGCCTAATCACATTTTGCTCTCCCAACTGATGGCCATTAATGTTTCAGCAGCATGTCACAACCAAACAGGCTAATCCACAGCAGTGGGCTGCTGAGTTTTATCCAGTGTAACACTGACCAAGAAAGGGCTTCTGTCAGTCCTGTTACACCACCTCTGCTGCTGTTTCAGGCATTCTTCAAGACATCCTCTCCTCTGAATCAAGATGAGGGCATAATCTATTTACTGTTTTACTATTTAAAAGTAATGAATTCTTTGGTTAAAGCAGCACTATGTGTAGGCTCTTAAAACAGGAAACTGCAGTGAGACAGACATATGAATAATATGGTAGAAAACATCTCAAAAATGTGACATACATCTCTCTCACTATCACTCTCTCTATCGTCTATCAACACTACCTATCACCAGCGAGACTTTGATGTCGTCTCTTCCTTCAACCTGCATTTGGGTTGCATGGCATTGCAGGAAAAGTAGGAGTAAAAAAGAAAAAAAAACATATGTCAATTAGCCTCCCTCTCTCTCTCTGCAGCTCTCTCTCCCCCTTCTACCCTCTATCAGTTAGAGCAGGTGATAATAACACTGACAGCATTTAGTGTTTTTACACTCAGCCTGAATCTTTCATCCACAGCCGCGTGTTGCGCCAATCAACTCCACGGAGCCCCCCGTCACTTCAATCTGCTCAGCTCCGCTCGCTTCCACACACAGGCTGACTAGCTCATGCAGGCGGGCTGCCGCTCCACCTCTCGCTGCCAAGACAGCTATCTTTCACAGAGCTGACAGCGGTGTGACTGGCAGCCTGTCACAGGCTCCACACACCTCCTCCTCCTCCACCTCCTTCTTCTTCCTCCTCCATGCCTTGGGTTGAACCTACCACAAGGCTCAGTGAGAGCAGACATGACGCCTGCGCTACAGGGCCACGCCCAAGGGATATCAGCTGCCGAAGATACGGTGACATCCTCTGATACTGGGTGTGTGTTGTCAGTCATGACCTGTCACTAATGTCTGAGGAGTGGCATTAGTGTCATGGAGCCAAATGCAGCTCATTTGGATTGGCTACTAATATGCACATAGCATTGCATGGCTTAATGTTGCCTGAACGGGCAAAATTTTAAAAGAAAGACATTTATAACAAAGAGTTTTTCATTTTCATTCATTTTGCAAACCAAATACATTCACATCAGATTGCAAAACCAAATATTTCCCCAAGACACGTCGGACTTTTAAAGAGGACAAGGAACATTTCCCTTACACCGTGTCTCGTTCCAGCGCCTCATCCCTTCGCTTTCTTTCCAGCTCTCTCCCCTCAGTATGTATTTCAAACACAGCTGAGTTATTCCAGTGTATCACTCTGCAGTCACAAGCCGGGGATGGGCGTGCTCCCCCAATCCCTCTCTACCAGACTACGAAGGCAGCCTCTTGCTTTGAAAATTTTCCCCATCATGCAAACTGACAAAGGCATACTTTTCAAAAGCCCACAGCCAATCTGTTGATCATTATTTATTTACAAAGGCCTTCAGGCAGCGAGTCCTGTAAAAACCATACTTGATACGTGTGTTGGCTCTCTTGCGAGCTCTCTTCTGTTTTCCCCCTTCTTGCTTGTAGAATAAAGTTTCCCTAAGGCTACCTCAAACAATCACTTTTCATTGTGCATAAAATTTACCTCGTAAAGCGCAACTGTTTAATATATATGGTGTTATACGTTGACAGGGGCGGCAGGGTGGGGTTCCTGGTCTGTTGGCAGGGGACACGAGCCCAGCTCAGGGGGGACGTGAGCCCTCTTTAATCCCTCCTCCATTCTCTGGAAGATTAACTCTTCTAAACCGACACAAAATGAATCAGCACATCTCTCTGTATCCCTCTAGAGCTTCCATTGGACAGGCCATGTCATCATCATTTGAGTTTGTGTATTTGTGTGTGGTAAATACTGCAACTAAAGCCAAACAGACCAACGTTCTACTTCAATTTAATAATTTTACCCCTCCTAATTACCCCTCTGGAAAAAAGTTGGAGGAGTTATTGGAGAGTTTTTGAGCCTTTCAAGTAGATGTTACCCCTACAAGTAGGAGGTTTGGTTTCAGAGGGGTAAAGGTAAAGTCTGTGGTGTGTTTCCTAGTACTTATTTTAATTATCAAAACAAGTTATCATGATTAGTCTTGAAAGTCTCAGTTAATAGAATAAATTGAAAAAAAGTTTGGGCTCAAAATCCAGCTTACAGTTCCCCTTTCTTTCCTGAACATTTTCAGCACAGGTGTTGTATTTTCATTCCCCAAGGGCGGGGCAGGCCCAGAGCAGCCGCCCCGACCCGGAAACGCCGCGTCCCCCCCAGGGACCAGCCACCAGCCCAGAGGGCACCTTCCTCTCTCCGAGCGGGAGGGGGGCGAGGTGCAGAAAGGCAGCCCCAGGCCCATGCCCAGCTTTAGAGTCTTCATTGATCTAAGATTTATGGATTGTTATATATAGTAAGCTTCGGATCTTCCGTTGTTTTTTTAAATCTGTGTGCTTTCCAAAAAATGATCAGGATCTAACTAAATTTGATAGCCTAATTTAGTGATTTTGCATTTAGCCTTACACAGAGAGGTTCTCAACAACATTGTTGTGTGTCCCACAGAAAGTGACTTACCTCCCTGTTTCATTCTCTTGTGTCCAGGCCAGACAAAAGGATGACCCTTCCATCCCGCTTTCAAAAGGAGGTGCACGCTCACCTTTCCAGAAACTCCCAACAGACTGGTCGTAAGTAGGACAAGCTGACTTATTTCTTTAACCATTCAACTAAAAATACATTTTCTGCAGCTTTTTGTTATTTAAATGAGCAGAAATATCAAGAACTGAGTAAATGCCAACATTTATGACTTGAAGTATCAAAATTCCTCTCTGAAAAGAAGTTTATATTTTATGTCTTTGGTGGATTTTATTTGTAAAGAATAGACACAACAACTCCTTCTCAGCTGCTTCTGTATCTGAAGTTCATTTAACCCCAGTCCTGCAAGACTTCACTTAAACATCTTAGTCCTAAAAGCTAGAATGACTGTTCTTGAATGAGGCATTTAGTCTTTATAGTCGGGGGAGAAGCACTGGACTGTGATAAACTTTGCGCATTTGATGAGCATATGTTGAAGGCCCCAGCCACTTCAGTAATGTACATATTAGGTGCCTGCATACGTTTTTATACAGACTGGTTGTATACACCACAAGTGAATATGAAATTTTATTAGAGACTTCTGTGGAAACCATGCACTACCACAGCAAGAGACACTCTTTTAAGTGTAGTTTAAGTCCCATTTTGATCATTTTAATTCACACATTTTTGTCTCTATAGGTCAGTTTCCTTATTTCTTTGCTTATCCAATTAATTCAACCTTCCGGATATGAAAACTACTATGGTTGTGAACATACAGTGCTGTGAAATCTCTCTATAAATCCTGACAAAAAATCTGACGTATGACAGTGGAAAAGGTGTTCATCTCCGTCATAAAGTGATAACAGTAATTATGATAATTTTGATAATAGTAATCATTCCATCTAGTTTTGTTTAAAATATTAAAATGGACAAAAGTAGTTGGAGTTGGACGAACATCCCAACCCCATCGTTACCCGTACTTTTGCATTTTTTTTCATTTATCCTGTACTTTTCAGAAGCATGAAGTGGATTAAGTAAAACAGTGGGTAGAGAACAGTAGGATACATAATCTAAAAATGAAGAACACGTTAGACAACATTACTTTGTCTCTGAGAGGTCCAAACCTCCAAAAACTCCCCCAGAGTATTGCAACAGCTCATCCAGGAAGTCATAAAAATCCCCTGAAAACAGCCAAGGACCCGCAGGCCTCTGTCCCTCCAATAAAAGAGATGATGATGACTCCACAGTCCTAAAAACAATGTTTAATAACAAGATCTATTGAAGACTGGGGCTACAGAATACATTAAGGCTTGTCCTTGATGAATTTCTGAGCTGTTTTTAAGTGAAAAGCCGAACGTCCTAGAAAAATAAACACCAGTCTCATTAACTTTCAGAAAAACAAATGCTAATCAACAAAAAACATCCATACTCATAGACACTCAAAATTTCATCTCTGCTATGTCAGACGATGATCTCCAGCGGTGTGATTACAGTTGTTGCTGCGGCACTTTACTTGAGTGAATGCAAGTAGTTCAAACAGAAGCTCCTATTCATGTGAAATTTGGTTTTAGACTCAAAGATGGAAGAATGCAGGAATGTAAATATTTTCACAGCACCCTGTAATTCTCACAGTTCACATCTCACAGATATCTATTTTGATGGGATTCATGTCAGGCTTGTAAGACTTCCAGAGTCAAAACAAAGCAGTAACATCTTTATAAGGTGTGTACAATTTAATCTTTCTGATGTCTTTTTGTCTTCTAGCACCAATTAATCTAAATGAGAGTTTTGGTTCAGGCAAAGGAAAACCTTACAACCCTCAGCAGGTCCAGGGTCGCATCAGGGAGATCTTGGGGAAGTACAGCAATGGCTTCTGGGTGTCCAAACTGCCTCAGATCTACAGAGAGCTGTATAAACAGGATTTACCCACTGAGGCTACAAAAGACCTGGAGACCTGGACTCACATCTGTACTGTATGTACTCATCCTGGTACTGTCAAAATGTCAAAATAGCACTGATATAATGAAGCAATTAAAGCTACATTACACACTATACAGGACTATATAAGTTTAGATTTACAAGAAAAACAGCTTTTGTATAAAGAGAATACTGCTGTTACAAAGTGTCTTAGTTTTCACAAACAAGATCCAAAAATTAATAGTAAGTTTCATATTTCTACAAATTATTAGTTTTAACAATGTCATATATCAGTTTAGATAACTGAGTGTTCAAGAAGAAGGTGGTGGTGTGAAGCAGTAAAAAGAAAGTCAGATAAGGAAGTGATGGGGGTGAGAGGCAGGGCTCTTGCTCGCTGCAGCCCAGAGATGAGGTGTACAGAGCACATCACGATTCAGCTAACATTGGCTCCTCATTCTGACTGCGGCTTATCACAATATGCTTCAAACAGCAACTGCGTGCTACACACACACACACACACACACACACACACACACAGGTTTATTTGGCTGCTGCTCAAGCGCATCTTCACTTCTCCATTCTGCCTCTGTACCTTACTGGACAAACAAGATGGCATTTGTCCTCCCCTGCAGGAACAGCACTGTGAATAGAGCTTTTGTCTCCCTTCCACCCCCCACCCCCATGTGTCTGCCTGGGTTTATCAGAGCTCTGCCCCTGAATGCAGCTGTCTTCCACATGTGGAAACTAAAAGGGCTGTTATGAGGAAATAAGGTAAAGGAAAAAAAAAACAAGTGAAAGTCTACGGGAAGTAGAAGTATATAAAAAGGAATGATGGACGCATAACGGAGGACAGAGGTCTTATGTCTTGTCCTGGGTGTCACCATGGATTCTCATTCCCAGCACGGAGCCCTGACTTAACCTGTAAGTTACTTTCATTATGTGACATCACTCTAAGTGTGTGTCTGTGTGTGCGCCGGTCACCAGGCAACCATTTAGTCGTTCCTTATGCAGGCGTCATCACAGATGCTCAGTGTGTGAAGTCACTGCACCGGCAGCCAGCGCAGCATTCCCGGCGCAGGCATGTATACGTGTGTGTGTGTGTGCTGCCCCTTTAGCAGCGCTCATCCTGAAGCTTCGTCCACAGGATCCCAGCCACGGTCCCCTAACAATTCCTCTCTGCTCCGACACAAGACGCACTATGGGGTGTGAGTCTATTTAAAGGTCACATGCGAGGGATTCACACCTCTGTGTGCGCCACGGCTGAACTGACACAGAGCAGTTCACACCAACTGGAAGCATTATGAGCCACGGGATGAATCCAACACTGTAAAGTGAAATGTCTCACAATCTTTCTAAGTATTTCAGGCGTTTGTGTTTAAGAAACCTGTAATGGAAAGAGGTTTCTATGAAAATACAGTGCATTTATCAGTTTACCACCATGGCTACAGTCTTGTTCATTTATCCACACACACATCATCTAAAACAACTTAGACATATTTATCTGACTGCTTTATATAAAAAAAACTGAAACTTCACAGGTAAAACCGTCACATAAATATACTTTTGCTATTATTCACACAGGTTTGCTTTACAAAATGAATTCCAAAGACTTGAATCTGCCTCCAACTTACTGGAAAAGCCCAAAGTGTCGCTCCCAGGCCTCATGAAGGACCCAAAGTCCTCGGCGAACAGTCCCCGGCTCTTCTCCATGTATGGGTTACCAGAGGGCGAAGTAGAGGATGATGTCTGGTGGAAACTACGCTCCGATCGATAGGCAGAGGAGTTGGTCACACTCATGGATGTGTTGGAAGTGCTGGGTAAGGCAAAGGAGGAGAGTAAAGAAGGAGGGAGGTGGAGAGAACTGATTTTCCTTGTGGCAGCTCTGGGAATCTTCCAAAGGTTTTAAAGTAAGAAATTCACACTGTATCTCTGTGAAAAATAAAAACTAACCCAAAAAAAAGAACTTCTATTTATTTTCCAATTTATTATTATCGATTATGACGAGAGAAGTTATTCCCCTGCAGACACACTCACATGGCCCTTTTATAGTGTACGGGCATATAGATGTTTGGGAGGTGGCACGTGTGTCACAGCTCATTGGAAAAGGCTAATAGTGTTCTATTTTTATCAAGCGACAGAGAGAGAGATGGAGAGAAGAGTCTGTGGTTGGAAAAGTTCTGGGCAATGAAGCATCTGAGGTTAAGAGAGGAGACAGAGTGGGATCTGATAGAGAAGTAGAGAAATAACAGGGGGGCGAACAGTTGTCATTTCAGACACACCATCCCTGAAATAGCTTCCCTATTCCCCTCTTTTAAATCCCACTGCGCTCTATCACTCCATCTGTCTGTTTCCTCTGCTTGCTTAATATTCAGCAATGTTTCTTTGACCTGAAATTGGATCCTCACATGGTTCTAGTTTATGTACAGGGCTTTGAGGTATTTTGGGGGGGGTTTGTTCCAGAAAAAGCCTCACGGTGATGCTTTTTCTTTCTTTCAGAGACCCCCCCCTATGAATGTTTATAACATTTCATAAGCAAGTCAGTGTTATTAAAGCTTATCGACCACCCCGACACTCCTTTTGAGATCCACTCTTTGCCTTTCCTTCTATACCCCAGCCCCCCCTTACATTCAACAGTTTTTCATTATTTTTATTTTTTCCAAGCTTCTCTGTCTTTCTACAAAATCCTGTGATATACTTTGCATATTTAAGCAGTTCATTCGTGTTCTCTTGTATTTTTACTCCCCCATTATGAGTATTGTTGTTGTCAATGTTGCTGTTGTTCTCGCTGTTGCTATTTGAAAGAGCTTCTACCAAAAGAGACATCTTTTTGTTCTTGAAACGATGGAAAGAAAAAAAAGAAAACACAGCACCACACGTGTGACACGACGCACCCTTTCGCCACGTTTGTTTGACTATTACAACAGGCTGCAAAACGAAGAAGTTGAGCTGACTTCAGAAGTAGATGCATCACGAGAAAAGATTAAAATATACATTCATAACGAGCATGAAACC
>JBAJHY010000016.1:13873780-13884042 GCA_037177095.1 Craterocephalus marjoriae | reverse complement strand
AATCAGGTTTAATAGATACTGTCCTGCCTATCCTGGTTCACCTCGAGAAAAAAAAAAAGAGAAAGAAAAAAATGGTACAGCCTGCTCAAGGTTGTGACAGTTTAGGAGTATTACTCCAATTGTGTATTTTTGAAAAAATACTAGGCTGGGGTGGGTGAAATAAAAAAGTTATATTTTAAGGAGCCAAGTGAACTCAAAATGTTCCCCACAATGCCACAGGACAAACAGATTTCTTCACTGCATGGAGTCTAGAATTCAGGATTTTCCTTTGCAAACCATTTCTATCTACTGCATTGGTTCCCAGTTTAACTTGAGTAATAGATACACATTTTAGTCTTGTAAACATTGCTGTGTCTAACTGCAAAGAGTAGTAAGCTCCGATACTTCCATTGTAAAATGTTCTAAATTCTTGTTCTTGTATTTTACCAATTTGTGTCATTGCAGCATGTACTGCAAATCTAAATGTTTTTTCTTCAAATGAAGATAGTTACTATGTAAGGTCATTTGTCTCATTTGTGATACAGAAAAACTTCTCCATCATGCTTTCAGTTTTCTGGACTAATGAAGTATTTACAGGTTTCTTCCTGATATCTGGAACAAACTAAACCGGAAATGTGACCGGTGTGTGACATGTAGCTGTGAAAACTGCCATTTTCTATTAGAATAGGGAGTTTTACGGTTTTCTTTAATATGTATACTAATGGTGAGAATGAAGATGACGATGTATTTCCTGTTTATGTATGTTTGCATTACACGTAACTCACCGAATCTCATTTTCTGTCTGTTTCCTTTCATCATACAGCACATTGGGTTCACTTATGTAAGAAATGTGATGTAAAATAAATCAACTTTGACTTTTGTATTTGTCTCGGTAGCTTATAGCGGTTTTGTTGGAGATGTTCCCCATGAGGAGCAGCAAAGAAAGACTATCTAAGCTTCTATTTTTCAGCTTGAGGCTTACCTTATATCTCTGATTTTATCTTTTCTTTAGAAAAAGAAGCATTTTCACAATATGGAAACTTTCAAATCTGTAACATCTGTCTGGAAGAAAAAGGGTCTGCAGTCCAAAGCCTGACCTCCAGTAGCTCTGATATGGAACAGGCTGAGAGCAAAGAGTAATATGCTGAAAACCCAATATTCAACACAGGGATTCACTTTCATCTTCTTCGGCCCAAAAACATCTTTTCATCTTTCCTCCTCTCTATCTCAGTATATCATACATGTAGCAGCACCTTTCACTTAAGTTTTATCAGGGAGGGATTCGGGTCCAGGGGGAGATCCGCGAGTCCACGGAGAATTAAATATGAACCAAGAGGAAGAGTGTTACCTCTGAGATGAGAAAATACAAATTGTGAAGGGAGAGATGGGCAGAAGGCTTTGCTGCACTGTGTGTTTAAAGCAAGTCATATCAAAAGGGTGGGCAATTAAATTAAGTAAAGACCTCAAGGAAAAGCTTTTGCTCTTATGGAGTTTAATTGCTGCTCTGAAGGTGTTTAAATTGTTTTTAGCCACCCTCAGGTTTTTGTCTACAGGTTGCACAAGCTCACAGCATCTTTTATTCCTTTTAAAAAGAAATGGGCCAAGAGGAAAAGTACAGTTAGCATTAACATCTTTCTCTTTGTGTCTGTGTTATATTTTTCCCTTTTTCCTTCTGAGCCCATCACATCACTTGTATCATTCTGTGTCCTTACAGATGATTATTTCTGTCTCTGCGGTCGGTCTTCCTCTGCCACAGCAGGCGGTTGACATGATATAGTAGCACATCATAACTTCCCACTGGAAAGCTTCCAGAAATTTCTGACAAAAAAGGTCAGGGGATCAGTGCACAAGTGTGTGTTTGTGTGTGCGCGTGTGTGTGTGTGTTTGTGTGCATCTTGCAGTAACTACATGTGCAGGAATAAAGGAGCAAATCATAAAAGCAATAATAATGAACAAATATGGGTGATTGTGATTATTATTATAATCTTGTTTGTGATGGTGGCGATGTAATAGGATTAATAATGATGTTTGTAATTCAGCACGGCATTGGCTGTGGTAATTACATGACATCCTGGATGGTGAAATTGATTAGTGACAGTGTTGGGATGATAATAGTTCTCATGGTGGTGATGATAACCATTATAATTAGAACCATTATGGTAATGAAATAAGCCATAACAATGTTGGCAGTGAAAATGACAGTAAACAACACAACACCGATGATGATGATGATGTCAACTGCGATTGTGATGATGATGGAAAAAGGTCAATAAAGGTCACCATCAGTGTAGCGAAGATAATTTTATGACATTGTGGTGTAGGATCTGCTGATTTCAGACCTCTGTAGCCATGACGATAACAACGGCGGTTACTACAGCCGTTATGTTTATCTGTATTACAGTAATCCATCAGAGATATGGCAGCGAGGTCGATGATGATTACAGCATCGTCTCTGTTCTCCTTATATTCCTGTCATTGTGTTATTTCTCTTGCTTCATGTCTGTTCTCTGCAGGATGTCTACAGCTTGTCAAATGCAAATATGTTGTATAGCCTAATTAATTAACCCCCAAAATTGAATAACTGTAGACTGTAGCTAATAATTTGATTTTGAATCAAATAAATTATCAATTCAATGTTGAAAGTACATTACTTTCATTAAAAGATTGAATTAATGGATTTAAGCAAGGAAATCTTTGGCTTTACTGTCAAAGCTGTGACCACTAACAGGGCCAGAGTTGTGGGGGGATCAGGGTGGCACTGGTTAACTTTAGGGCTGGGATATACTTAGTGTGTACGCGAGCGTACCCGCAAGCGCTCTTTTTGGTCTGTGTACATACTTGCTGTAAACTACGTAGGCACAGCGCGGCCAAAGCGGTCAATACCGGAGGGTACCACTAGGCGTAGTATGCAGCGTTTGTACTCTGAAAGTGACTAGCTGCCGGTCAGTTGTATTTGTGGGTTTTTTCCCCTAACAACGAGTTGAATTTTGACTTTGAAATCGAGATAAAATGACTGATAATTTAACATTACTGTAGAAACTAAAGGGGAAAAGGCCTTACCGCTGTTAGATGCGTTAAATGTGGCCGTTGAGCACGTAAATGTGGTCCGTGCGGTCCATTGACAAAAATGGTGCAGGAGCACTTCTAGCGGTTACGTCAAGATCGCAGCTCGCGTCGCGTTACCTCGCGTCAACGCGAGCGGCCGACGTGCCGAACTGACATTAGCAACGCACGGCGGCCATGATGCGGACACGGACGCGTCGCCAGCAGCAAGTATATCCCAGCCCTTAGAAGTGTTAATGCCCACACATGCCGGTTGAAGGCCCCAGTTTCTATCTGACTTTGCAACATTTTTTTCTGACTTTATTTCTGAATGATGAATGTACAAAGCATTTCTTGCAAGCACACGAGCACTTTATCTCATACTATGGTCAGTTCCCCAACCTTTCTGTTGGTGCTCATCACTCTGAAAATAGCCGAGTACATCTGCAGGAGCTCTGTTAGCAGTATGGATCCGGTTTTGCCCCAGGACGCGGACACAGATGGACTGACATGGTAGCACTCCCTGTTATCTGGACCATTATGCCATATCAATAATTCACTGTCCCCCATTTTAAAAGATCCTGAAAAGAGCCATTATGCTGGATGAACTATTACACAGTGTGAGAAGTGATGAATTGCAGCTGTGATGCTGTAACAAAATGGTAAATGGAATATACTGATATGACACTTTTCTAGTCATGTTGATCACTCAATGCGCTTTGACACATGTCACACACACACACACACACACACACTCGTATAACATTTCTATTGTTACATACTTTAGTGCTCTAACCCATCATTCACATTCATACCCCGGATAGACACATCGGGGGAGCAACTTAGGGTTCAGTGTCTTGCCCAAGGACACTTTGGCATGTTTACATGGGAAGTCTGGAATTGACCGACAGATTTCAGGTTGGCAGATGAAACGACTGCTCTTCCTCTGCCTACTGTCAAATAGTTTTTCATAGGTTTTACCCCTTTAGAAAAGAAACCACGTTATATCTTATATTTCTTAGTATGCTCCATAAAACACAGTAATGGGTGATTATCCATGCGCTAAGAGAACTAAGGTGAAAAAAATACTTTTGATTTTTACTGTTGCTCAGTCAGTGAATCTTGATAATCCGTGTTTGGTAGAAATTGCCTAAATGCTGCATACACTGTATAGAAGAAGTGTGTTTGGGTTGTGTATTTTCTCATGCAGACCAGCTAGCTGCTTATTCAGGACTTTCCTTTTAAGTCTTAGTGTGTGTTTGTATAGATGTATACCCTTTTATTTATGAAGAATAGTGGATATATGTTAAACCCAGACAATGAAAAGACAGTTATGGCCAGGCCTTTTCTTTTCTGTGAATCCCTTTTCATAATGTCTCTGGTTAGTTTGCCCTTTGAAGTTTTCATGTCATGATTAAATAGTTAATCCCTTCTCTTGTGCTTTGAACATATGAAAGCAGACAGAGTATTCTCCCCCCAAACTACCAACCTGTTTAAAAATAATGTAGCTTTATGATAATCAACAATAAAAGAGGCTATGACCAGAATAAATGTTGGATAACTATAAAATGCAATTCTACCCATATTCTCTTATACAATGATTTGATGGATTATGTGTTAGGACAGTGTTTTATACCCTCAGGGTACATGCTTCATAACAGCCTCCCCTACATCAGTCAAGCAAGAAAAATTTTCAATTCTGACTGGTGACAATTTGCCCAGGGAGCCGTTTGTAACCAGGCAGTTAGGCAACCCTGTCATATGACTTTTGTTTCTGTTAAATTTATCAGCTGTTTCAAAACAGTTAATTTAGGCCTCTGCCAGCCTACTTTTCTTAATGCTGCATCTGGTTTGCAGAATGTGTCTGCTGTTCCTTTTGCACACTGAATATTTTAGAATCAGTGCTGGTTCATATTTCAGAAAGTGAGTTCAAATAATTTTAGACGTGACAGAAGATTTCTGGGCAAGTGAGATGAAGTTTGGATTGTTCTGTGTGACTTATTGTTGGTGTTTTTCTTTTATTTAATATTTAATCTTAATATATGTATGAATTTACTTGCTGCTGTGATGATTTTCTACCTTCTATGAAATTTGAAAAATCAGAACCAAAGTAACAAAACCATCTTATTCTACTAATTTGTTGAGGTGATTAGAATATAGTATGACATCTTTATTAATTTACCAGAAAATGTGCTGCTATAGGAAACCCTCTTTTAAAAAAAACCCAAAACAAAACAAAAAAAACTTTTTTCCTGTTTATTTTTTGTCACTGCTGGTAAACGTTTTGGCAAATGCAACCTATAGTTGCCTGACCAGATCATATAATCTTTAGCAAACCTCAATTTGCTTTCTTTGAAATTTTGTTTTATTGTCTTAAGATGGTGTAATCCATCGGAATAATCCATTGGAGGCGGAATTTAATGTGTGTAGAAACTTTTCAGAATTAGACCTGAGCTACCTTGCATTAAACATTCATTAGTGCTCTGAACAGGCCTGACTGCAGTTTAGTGTTAAACAGTTCAATGGTTTTGTTTCTTCAATGAAAGCAGTTACAGTTGAGTTGTACAGTTGAGACATTTGCAGACAGCAGTGAATGTTTTAGTCACTGTTCCTGCTGTTCTTTCTCTTGTCTGCGATCTGTCCGCTGTGCCCATAAACTTGCCCTGCCCTCTTTTCTTAATCTGGTTCATGTCATCTTGCTAGGAGCTGCTAGTAGCCATGGAGACCAACCAGTTTGCTGCTCTTCTGTGGCCATTAGACTTTCCTTCATTTTCCTCTCTCACATTTACTGAGAACTCTGCCTATTAAAAACTACATGTTGTTAAATAATTAATGGCCCTATCAAGGCAGTTTTTCCAACTGTAACCCCTTGTCATTTTCTGCTGCCTTTTGTATTTAATTTATCCTAATTCTGCTAACCTGTTTTTACTGTGTGACTGTGCAGCTGGCTACAAATACAATAGAAATACTATACTACCCTATCCCATGCTACATGATATATAGAATTAGTGATAAGTTATGTATTGTTTCATTTTATAATACACATTTCACCTGATATTCTGTTGCTATTTTCGTCGTCTTTTCTGTATATTGTAGTGGAAGTAAATCAACTTATTGACACACGTTTACATCACAGCTTCGTCTGAGCATCCCCCCACTTTTTTTTCTCTTTTATCTCGTGAGGCTCTTTCTTGGACATACAAACACACTTTGGCCCTCCTTATTGTTTTTTGAAGACCTGCAGCAGGCTGTCAGAGGTGTAGCTGACCTCCTGCTAACCTTGAGCTGTAATAAGGGCTGCTATTGTCATGGGGATTCAGATACTCAGAGGGTGTTTTGGGGAGGGGGTTCAGCTCAGCACTGGCTGGGAGGGCACAGGGGGCACAGGCTGGTCTGACAGATTGTGCCCCCTCCCACTCCCCTCTTATTGGCACCTCAAGCCATTGCCTTGCTGACTGCTTGTTTGGCATCTACTGGTATTAATGGTGTGCAAGAATACAGGAATGGTTAATGTACAATGAAAGGTCATTATTATTTATTTTGTCTTTCTATTTTTAAATAGACTGGGTGTGGAGACGGGCAAGATACTAAGCAGGTCAGGATGGAGGACGTAAAACATAGAGGAGGCTTAATCTTTTGAGTGTATTCCAACAAGTAATCCCTGAGTAGATTTCCAAATTAAAGCTTTGGATACGTTATGATGACACACAGTGTCACACAGACACACACAGACGCAGACACAAGTGGGCACAAGCACACACATTCATGCATATTTAAATGATCTAGTCAGCCTCGTCAACAAGTTTGTGATAAACGATTTGCTCAAAGGTCTGAGCTGTTTTTTCCTTTTTTTCTATCGCTCCTATAGTGGAATTCAGGCAAGCGCTTATCCTCACATCTTAAAGCCACTGTGCATTAAGGATTATTACTGATTGTATGGCTGTTTTCAACTTTTGCCCTTCCCTGATGTGAACATGGAAGCCCACCACTTTAGCCCTGCCCAGGAAAATAAATAAAAAGACAGATGTTCCTCTGCTGCCCTGTACACAAACAGCAGGAAATTGATGTTTTGCCCTCAAAATAATACTGCTAAAAATGTAAACACGCCGCAAAGAGCTTTAACAGAGCTCTTGCTGAGTGTGATGCTGCACCTACATAAGATGACTTGCAAACCTACTAATCATTTATACGTCACAGTTTTGATTCAAGTGCTTTGATTCCCTTTAAATTATTTACTGTATTGTAAAACCACTTGGTATATTTCTACTTATGGGAAAAAATGTGAAACAGTTGCATTGAGGTTAAGACTGTGTGTCACCAATCACTTAATGCATGTTAGGTTGATTGGTGACCTGTCCAGGGTATGTGTTCAATGGCAGCTTGGATAGGCTTCAGCCCCTGTCATGACCTTGAATAGGATAAAGTAGTAATGGATGGATTGATGGGTGGATGGATGGATGGATCACAGCAACACACCTTGAGCAGCACTAACCAGACAAATCCCTGCAGACAGGAGTCCCTTGAAACCTCCTGGTCGTTCCCTCACTACTTTCTTGTTTTTAATCTAGCATTTAAAGCTAGAGCTGGCAATGATGGAGAGCTAGCAAGATTGAAAGTGGCACTTCCTCTAAGCTCCACCCCTTCTTGCCAATGCTCTGTTCGAAGACATGGCCCCTCCCCCCATCCAAGCCACATGGCAGGCATTGGTCAGAATTTGTGCAAGTCTGCAGCTCTCTTAGATGTCAGATTTATTTGTTCTTTTTTCTCCCTCGCAGAGTGTCTTACCTCCCTCCTCTGCCACCCCTAATTTGCCCCCTCCCATCCATCCAAACTGCCACCATCATCAGCTGTATGCGACTCTGACACATCCATCCTTCGTTTCTTACCCCCCCCCTCCCTTCTTCCCTTTCTCTCGCTCTCCGTTTGAAGGCTGCAAGGGAGAATAAAACCAGCGTCTCTTACCTCATCATTTTGGGCGAGCAGTTAGGTGAGTTTCGCATCCCTCCATTGCGCTGCTTTTTTTTGGGTGAGAGAGTTGATGGATGCTCATCTTCAACTGCAAACACATGCGCAGAGTGTCAGAACAGAGACAGACGGTTGAGAAAGTGTGCTGGGCCTGACATGGAAAAGTAACCAACAATCAATCAATTATTGCAAACAAAAGAAAAGAAAAGAAAATGAACACAAGAAAAAAGGAAAATTAATATTTCAGTGTCAATCTGAACAAAGTATAGAGGGAAGCATTAGTAACGGGACAATGGTAAATTCTGGAAAAGGCAGGAGAAAACCACGAAGAAAAACCAGTTTATGCCCTGGAAATGTCATGGAAGGCTCACATCCAAAACTGCTCCATATTCCCGTAGTTCAACACCTTAAAGGTGCACTTTCACAAGAGCTTATATTTACTGCATCTGTCCAATTGGACCTCTAGCAGTCTGCATTAGAGTGACAATGTTTACCAACCCCATTAATTGCCATGAGATGATACCGACCATAATTGTCAGTGGGGCATGGGCAAAAGCAATGACAATGAGATAAATATATGATATGAAGATGGATTTTGAGGGGATTGTTTATTACTTTATTTTTCATAACACTATCTGCACCCCACTCCATCATTCCAGCTCTAACTATAGTGAACAATGGCTCTTCCATAGGTCTACCTCCATGCCAAGGAAACACTAAGCACTTAGCAAACATCATGATGGGCAGGGAGCATTAAATGGTTAAGAATTAGTGGACTACAAATTTAGCAATGCACATCGTCTTCTAGTTTTAGAAAGTCATGAGTCTGAGAGTGGTACATGCTTTAATGAAAAATGAGTGATCTCTGATCAATTTCATATTCTTTTTCTATGTTTGAAGCTTTGGCGGAAAGCATTTGCAGGATGCAGAATTTCAAAAATGTTTTCCTTACTTTTTTCTTTCTTTCAGTTTCTTGTCAGATATATTTAACCAAGTTAATAAATGATAAAAAAAACAAAAAAACAAAACAATACAAAGCAAAAAAGACCTTCTAAACAGGCTACTTCATTCAAGTCAGACAGAGAGAATGGGAAAGAGCAGCCAGAGTGAGGCCAACACCAGTTATCTGAAGATTTCAGTCGAGCTAACTGCAGTCTGATCTTCACCACTGTCGTTTGCGAATTCCAAGACCTTTCAGGCAGGTACCCAGATACTCCTTTCCAATCTACGATCGCCCAGCGCAAATGCCAAGTGCACGGTCACTTCAAACCCATATTAGTCCTTTGGTTAGAAATCAAACACACAGACATCAGCAGATCTATGAGCACAAATACAAAAGACACAGCATTTGTACACAGCTAGTTCAACACGGGATTAAAAGACAGAAAGAAATGTCAGCCATGTCTGGTGGGAAACACTGATGTATTTAAACAGGGCATTGTGGAAAACAAAGTGCAGCTTTGCACTCTTGACTAACTTACACAAGCACATTCAACAGAAAGAAAATAAACCCGAGCTACTGGGGTTGGAATACCCATCCTCCAAAAATAACTTGCTATGTTGTTGACAAAAATGCAGAGTGACACAGTGTGCTGTCTGCTAGCTTACCTTTGGCTAGCCGAGCCCACAGGGCAAACAACGTCTGCACCTCAATTCCATCTTTCTGTCTTTACTTCCTGTTTCCTGTTTATAGTTTACATGGTTTAATTTTGGTCATCCACTTCACCTGTTCCATTGTGCATGTTTTATAGCCCTTGGTTTCTTTTGTTCTCTGCCAGTTCATTGTTTGTTTTTAAATCAGTCCCAATGAGTTCCTTTATTCGTGTCTGTAGTTAGTTCTATATTTTGAGTATGCACTGAATTAAATCCTGCAATTCTAAATTAATCTAATCTGGATAAACATAGGATTTTAAAAAGTCGTATCAGGTGTACATGCAACCTCAATACTCCTTGCGTCTTTTCTTTTAGTCTTTTGGAAAGACAATAATATGATGAATTACTTGTAAAACACTTTTCGAGAACAAACAATAAGATTTAAAGCAAATGTTCATGAAACAAAATCTGATATTGTAGTTTTATCAAACTGTACCAAAGACTTTCTCAAAGAAGAAAGTTTTATATGACAGTAGCAAGAAAGTATCACCAAGTTCTGGGCAGGAAGTTCCACAGCGGCTTTTTTAGTGATTAAATTTTTCAAGGTGAGCAGACGAGTGAGGCGGATGAAGTGGCACTTAAACCCGATGTGCTTCGCTGAGATAAGAACAAGGAGTGGCTGC
>JBAJHY010000016.1:13031959-13043371 GCA_037177095.1 Craterocephalus marjoriae | reverse complement strand
CCCCCCCCCCCCCCCCCCCCCCCCCCCCCCCCCCCCCCCCCCCCCCCCCCCCCCCCCCCCCCCCCCCACCCCCCCACAAAAATATAATGTGGGAACAAATTAAGGTGCCGTTGTCGAGACTTGACAGAAGGAGAGGAGGAGTGGGAGCTTTAAACACTCTTCTGTGTTGCATCCATTGCAGCAGAAGCAGGACAATGAGAAGGCTCTGTTCCAAAAACTATTCAAAACCATCCAGATTTTTAAGTTTTCCATAACTGTAACAATTCTCAATTTATACACAAATAGACTCTGAAAACTTCATCCTGTCCCAACTTGTTTTTATCGTGCCAACATTTTATCTTTGAATTTAAACTCATAATCACTTCAATCAACGTCTCTTGTCGTGACTTCCAAGACATTGTTTCATTTAGCCCACAATGAATATCCACTCCATGACTTAAGCTCTTGTGGCAGACGGGCCTGTGTGGTAAAGTATCCTAAGGGCTATGTTGGTAGGGGGGGGGGGGTTAATGTTCCAAATAGGGTCTTCTAAGAAAGTAAGTACTATACCCAGAACTTGGAAATCAGGACCTAACCCAGATCCAGGCCCTGGTGGTCTTGCCTAGTCAGCCTGTACTTGTGATTTGAAGAGGCCATGTTGCCAGTCATGAGCATGGTTTAAAGTTATAATGTGGCATGCTGTGCTGTGAGCACGAGTGGCATAAAAAATAAAAAAATCCCATTACAGAAGGGCTATCTGAACATCCACATCTACCTGCACTTCTCTCTGATCTCTGGCAGAGTTGGTTTTTCACACAGTTCAAACACAGAGACCAACTCTCTCTGTCAGTGACAGAGACTGAAAGTCTTGTTTTTCTGCTGGAGACACTAAGATGCTTAAGCTTTCAGGATCTGCAAATATGATTTGGGAATAATTGTCCGTCTGATGAAAAGGTCTCTTTTTTTTGTTCTCGGTTTATTAAGAAACAGTCTGCAAAGAACGTGTGAAAAACCTTACGATATAAGATATGATACTCGGTTTATTTAGTTTTTCTTAAGTATGGAAAAGCTCTATACAATTATTCAACATTACGATTTCATACAGTATATCTAATTTCATTGTTAATTTTGTTTCTGCATATTTATTTTTAAAAAGGCTGGTGTTGAATAATATCTAACTTTTCCTTTAGCTACACCCAGTTTCATATTATTATACTTCTATGCTATGTTTTTACAAAATTCTATAATATATTTACAATAACAATAACGATAATGATAATACATTATTTGTGGGTGCCTTTCTCGACACACAAGGCCACCTTACAGGATAAAACACAATGAAACAAATTAGTAAACACACTTAAAGATAAAAAATACTCAAAGATAAAAGATACGTAAAACAATGATCAGAAGCAGTATGGAATGTTATAGTGAGTAGGCCAGTTTAAACAGATTTGTTTTTAGTTGAGATTTGAAGAGATGTATTGATCAGAGTTGCGAAGGTCGGTTGAGAGGCAGAGTAAAAGCTGGGTACAGGTCACCAGTTCATCTTAGGGCGATATTCTTTTAACTTTTTTTATTTTCTTATTGCACTGATCAAATATGTGCATGAAAAATCTGTGTTGAAATCACATTTTTTCTGAATTATTTAGACAGAAATTTATTAAAATATTTAAACCCGACTCCTTACTCAGATATTGAAAGGTCACAGCTAGTGGCATAAAGAATAAACACTCAACATTATGTAAGTGACCCTGATGTTTTAACTGATGTGTGATGAAATGTTCAGGAAAAAGGATGGATTTAGTTCTAGATTCCAGTGATTCTTTCACAAATACATTCCCCCTCCACTAGATGTCAGCACTGCTCTGTCTCATGTTTCAGGCATGAGTAACTTAGCTTAAACTGAATCAGTTCTGAAAACAAAGAAAGGTCTTTGATACAAAAAAAAGACCAATCAAATAGCATCTGTCAATATTCTATAGAGATAGTAACTGAAAATGCTCTCAGGGTGATCATGTTTCAAAAATATGACTTTGCAATGTGGCTTTATATTAAAACATCCTATAATCTATAACACATATAAATCCAATGTATTAGGAAAATTTTCCATATTGAGAACTGTGTTTTATTTGTAGACTCAAAGTGAAACCCATCACATTTTGGAAACAGCTGCGGCGGTTTTTCAGGACCGCTAGATGGCAGCGTCCTGCTGTGTTTCTAACCCTTAGTTGACTCATGACAGCTGGCTACACCACCCCACTATGTACACGATGCATGGTTACACTTATTCTCCACGGGCTGAAAGTGATATAAATGTGATCTTAGGAATAAAAATACTTATGACAGTTCTAACTCACGATTAATACGGTTTTTTTAGTGATAGTTTGATTAATTTATTGCAAAAGAATAGTCCGAGACGAAAGCAACCATCAATTTCTGCTTAAAGCCAACAAAATGTTAATATATTAATCAAAAGGTTCGTGAATAAAAACGTTTCAGTTCTCCTATATTTTCTAAAAAAATTGGGGCTCTCCGATTATTCAAATGACACAGTAAAAGATAATTATCTGATTTGTCTATTTTTACCATATTTTCATGTAGTCTGAGACCCTCCCTGTTGTACACAGACACCTCGGGTCCCTGCTTTCTGTACAGCAAACTTCTTCCACTTTTAAAACCTGGAGAAAGTTAAGACTAAATCGCAGTCTTTGCGGAGCTGTCCACTGGTGCTGAAACTCTAGGCTACAACGTTCTTATTCATTAACGTCGAAATCGGTGCATATTTCGCTGCATATTGTAGAGGCTGACCTCAGCTATAAATTAGGCTATTTTTATTTTATTCCGCGCTGGGGAAAAAACAATTCACAATTAAATGAATTAAAACCACTAAAAAGAATACTATAAAAATTCAGAAGGCTTGTGAAATATAAAACAAACTCATGCAAGGCGCATTCTGTTCTGCTTCGACGCAACTGACTGGGCAGCAGTGTGCACCCGGGATTTTGTATTCAATTAGCATAAAAATCTGCTGGAGAGCAGAAGAAGCTTTGCGTCACATCCATCGGTGGAGAAGGGAGGGGAGATCGGGGGTGGTGGGGGGCACCTTTGGGAGTCAACAAACTGCAGTGTATATTCCTTCCACGGCCGACAAAAAGCAGCCGGGCTGATGTGAAATGATGACTTAGCTCACAGCGTTACAGGTGATTGGAGACAGCTGGGTGCGTCTGGGAGCCGGAAGGGCGCAGCAGAGCGGACCTCAAACACTGAGCGCGCGCTGATGGAACCGTGGCACTGTGAGCTGAAGGTGAATCCCCAACCTGTGAGTGCGCTGTCCGGGACCAGCACGTCACCTCAATGACGGGATATGAGACAATGAAGCAACATGGGAGAACGGGAATAAAACGAGTCCAAATCTCGAAAGTGGAAAAGCGCGTGCGATGACAGACAGCGCAAGGGAAAGAGAAGAGGTAAAGCAGCGGAAAGTTGTCTAGTTAATCAGGGCTCTCAGTGCTGATAAGAGAACAAGTGCAGACAGAACAGATGTGCAAAGCTTGCGTAGTTCTGCAAAGAGCCTGGGGGAGTTGAATCTTTATTTTTCACAAGACTTTTGAGACAGAAAAAGAAGAAAACCATGGAGTCGGAGGGGATCACAGAGGGACAAGCATCCAATGTGGCACAATCTGCCGCCTCCAAACTGTCCCAGATAGGTGAAAGAACTAAACAACTAGGCAACGTAATTCAAGACCCAGAACGGCAGAAACGGGTCATTCTAGTAATAGTCTGTATAGCACTTCTGTTAGACAACATGCTTTACATGGTAATAGTGCCAATTATACCCGACTATCTCGCAGAGCTACAGAGAGCAGCGGATCATGGCCAAGTTGCTGCGCCGCATTCCAACTCCACAAACAGCACCATGCACAAAGTAACCACGGAGAACTTCGACTTACAGATAGGAGTTTTTTTTGCCTCCAAGGCCATCCTGCAGCTCCTTGTGAATCCACTAAGTGGCACGTTTATAGACAGGGTAGGGTATGATATCCCACTTTTCATCGGACTCAATATCATGTTTCTCTCCACCTTAACATTTGCTTTTGCTGAAAACTACGCAACTCTGTTCCTGGCGCGCAGCATTCAGGGCCTCGGCTCAGCTTTCGCGGACACTTCAGGGATCGCTCTGATCGCAGACAGGTTCACGGAGGAAAAAGAGAGGAGCAAAGCGCTTGGTGTAGCTTTGGCTTTCATATCCTTTGGGAGCCTCGTGGCACCCCCTTTTGGAGGGGTCCTCTATGAGTTCGCCGGAAAGCAGGTGCCCTTTCTGATCCTGGCCTGCGTCTGTCTTGCTGATGGTGTGTTGTGTCTGACTGTCCTGAAGCCCTTCTCCAACCGAGAAAGAGAAAACATGCCAGTGGGCACCCCTATATACAAGCTGATGATTGATCCATATATTGCTGTAGTAGCCGGAGCTCTTACCATCTGTAACATTCCTCTAGCCTTCCTCGAGCCCACTATCGCCAGGTGGATGGAGGAAAACATGCACGCCAGCGAGTGGGAGATTGGCATGACATGGTTCCCTGCGTTCTTTCCTCATGTGTTAGGTGTATATCTCACTGTGAAATTAGCAGAAAAATATCCTCACCTCCAGTGGTTTTACGGGGCAATAGGTATGGTGTTCATAGGTGCAAGCTCGTGCACCGTGCCAGCCTGCAAAAACTTTGGACAGCTCATGATCCCGCTCTGTGGCATCTGCTTTGGCATCGCCTTCGTGGACACGGCGCTCCTCCCGACTCTGGGTTTCCTCGTGGATGTGCGCCACGTGTCAGTGTACGGCAGTGTGTATGCTATTGCAGACATTTCTTATTGTTTGGCCTATGCCATGGGACCCGTGGTGGCCGGACAGATAGTTCATGACCTGGGCTTCGTTCAGCTTAACTTGGGCATGGGGCTTGCCAACGTGCTTTACGCACCGGCGCTCCTACTGCTGAAGAACGTGACACAAATGAAGCCTTCTTACTCCGAGCGAAACATGCTCCTGGAGGACGGACCCACGGGACTGTACGATACAATTAAGATGGAGCAACGAGAGAAGAAGAGAAAGGGCTTGTGCACAACGATCGACGAGAATGGCATTGAGACTTTTGCCCAGCGGTCGTACTCAGAGGAGGAATCCTCAGGAGGAGAGTACGCGTAAAATAACTTTCTAAGTGCCCATGTAGAGGTGTGTGTATCCTGTTTAGTTCAATCAAATGCATAAGATTATTATGATTGTGTAACAGTTAATTTCCGCTTGTTGTGACAATTCCTGTGGGTTTTGTCTAGTGATTTCAGGCTTTTGCGCGTTGTGAGAGAAAAATAAAAGATGTGTTCATTGATAGTGGCCTGTTTGTCTCTGTAATCAGAAGCTGATCATGATGTCTTCAGGGAATAATGTGTAAATGCATTTTTTTAACAAAAAAAGAGCGATTGCAATGGAAGGGTATTTTAATGCGATTACTTATTTCGCTGGCAAATTAAATATGCAAAATTGTGTGTTACGACAGTTTTAGAAAAATTAAACATAATTGGAATCTGCGTCTTGTTGATTGTTTATTCTGTTTATTCTAATGATGTGCTTCTGGAATGCAAAGCCTGACTATAATAAGATCTGTGATTGTACAGACGTGTAAATCAATGTAAATAATTAAATCAGTATAATGTGAACTGCATCGTTTATTGTCATTTCTTTGGTTGATTAATTAAATTCTTTAATTTGTTACATAATAATAATATAAAATGATATATTTTTTCTGACAAGGTGAATTTAAAAACTGAACAATTCTTACACAAAAAGTGACAGTTATAACATCTAAATACTGCAAAACATTCAGCCCCTGACCACATTAATAAAAAAATGAATACTAAAGTGATGGAAATTTATATAATTATCCTTCTTAATAACAATAAAAAACTCTTTTAAACTGAATATAGTTTTCTCAAATAGAAACAGATAAAGTGACTTGGATACTTTTATGAAGCCTCCTGTAGTGAATATATAGAGTGCAGAATTAAGTATTTGGAGAAGTGACCTATGGTCCGACTGAAAGATCTTTAGAAATATCATTAATTAATAAAACAGCCAATTTACACAAACGCAATTACGCGAGGCAATGTAGTCTGTGAAAAAAATTTCAAAGTTAAGAGCTAAAACAATGTATCCGTGCAGACTCCTTCCTAACTGTTGCCTTGTACACTGTGTGCGCATCTGTGGTTCTCCGTCATATCTAAAAAGGTGGAGTGTACATGTGAGATGCCAAATAAACTTCTCGGCGAATAGCAGGACGTCTGGGAGGAGCCTCCTGCTGCTAAGAAGCTGTGGTACCCTCTCAGCATCCTTCTGAAACAACCGCGGGAGTCTTGTTCATGCCTTGTACAGGATATTGAAAGAGGTATCAAATGACCAAAGATGGAAGCAGTAAAAATATAAAGAAAATCTCCAATAAACTGATTCACGTAAGGATGGACAGAGCCAAACTTCTTGCTTGAACCAAAGGATCAACTGGGAAGTCATTTCTTTGCTGTCTGGTGAGTAAAACTTAGTAAATGTTTGTCCTGGATTTTTTAATTGGGACTTTTGTTAATATTTATGATCAGAGTATTTTGTTAATGTCTATTTTTTTGGAAGAAATAAAAAGTAAAATGTAAAGCATGACAAGGTGCATTTTTGCATTTTAACACTTACAATTAAGGCCACAAAATTAGCATAATTACTCTGCAACTAAAGAACGTTTCAAAAGTAATTGTTCATTAACGATAACCTAATCTTTGCATTACTCTGGATTTTCATGGCATCACTTAAAATTACGAACTCATCCAATCCATTACTTTTTTGTTTAATTTATTATGAAATGAGTGACAGATGAACAACTCAATTGTTAATCCATAATGCCCCTGATAATTCTTAATGGATGGCCATAATGAGAAAATTACAGACAGATTAAAATATTGTGTATGGATGTATTATTATGTAATGATTGGTTTAAAATTATTTGGGGATCAATGGTACTTGCCTCTTTCCTGGTGAGATTCAGATAAACTAGATGGAGAATAACACAAAATATTAACCCCCTTTTTCTTTTCACTTATGTATTTGTTACTAGTCATGTAGTTTGGCAGTATACTTCATCATTATTTTAACATTGATTATCCTTTTTGATTTCCCTAAAGTTAAGTATATAAACATTGTTGTTTTTTTTTGTTCTGCATAATTTCTGTGAGATTAGTCACAATATTAAGCATGCTCTTACCAGTAGTGTAACAATAATGTGAAAACAGGAAGAGGTGATGCATTTGTATATGTTGAGTCTTTACATGTATGACAATTAAGGATTCCCTGCAGTTTCTTACAGTAATTGTCAGCATGGGCTTGGGATTGAGAATGCCATCATCCATCTGCTTCAGCAAGTCCACTCTTCTCTAAAGCAGGCAGCACTGAGACTCCTGTTTTTGGACTCCAGTGTATTTAACACAATTCAGCCTATGCTGTGTGAGATGATGCAGAATATTCAGAGATACTTGAATTATCGACATAACTGATGAGCTAATAAATTGATAATAGTGATCAGCAGCACAGGATCTCCACAAGGGTCTGTACTCTCACCATTTCTCCTCATGCCGTACACCTCAACCTTCCAATACAACTTATGTGACTCTGCAGTTGTGCGGTGTCTCAGTAATAGACAAGACACTGAGTACTGTAGAGAACTGGTAAATTTGTGACATAATGCACTACATTTAAATGTTTTGAATCCATAAATATGAAGAAAACAATAATTTCCCACTTATTTTCATTCAAATTTTCAATCAAACTGTATTTCTATAGCACTTTTCATACATGATCTATCACAAAGTGCTTTAGTTCATAAAAACGAATATTTAAAAAAATAAAATAAGCACAAAAACAAAGGTCAATAGTGCATTCCTTTTCATGCTCTCTTCTTCACAGTGTTGCAGATAAGTAAAGTACTCAAATGCTGATCTATTCATGCCTTTGCATTATTGTCATAGATATGAGAACCTTATCTTGTCACTTACAGAAATGATCTAGAACTGGTAAAAACTTTCATATTTAAGATGGACTTCAGTGAGATGCCCCCCTAACAACATTAATTTGACATCCATTTGGAATCCCACCTGTACTCTGAACTCTCTCCATCACGTAAAAGTCAGTCTTATCTTCACTCTTGCAATCTTCATCCTTCCTCCTGTGTTTTTTGGCCATGGCTCGCTTTAAAACGATGTATTTGAATCTGGTTGCTGATGTGTGACACGGCATGCAAGATGAAACTCTTGTCATGTAAGGTCCCAGTAATCTCCAGAAATTAAGGTAATAAAAGTCACTGTGCTATCAAACAAGTTAGAAAAGCAGAGTTGGAAGGTTGGAAAGTTAAATAGTGCCTCTTTTAAGTTAAAATGGTAAGTTGTCATTTATCTTTGAGGGTGGTGCACCGCAGTCAGAAAAGTAAGAACTGTTAACTAATGATAAGGTATTGCTTAAGTAATGATATAATAGTATTTAAGTAATTAGTACAAGTTTTCACTTTACTTAAAGGGACACAAAAAGGATTACTGATGATGAAGTAGCTGAGCACAGAACTATTGGTGGGCAGGATTAATAACTAATGTATAAGCAAATAGTATAAAGGAATAGTTACAGATCTGGTGCGGTTCCCCAACTGGTTTCTGTAAACCACTCAGAAAAAGGTAAGCACCATCAATTCCCAGATATGTATAAAACAATCATTATTAAATGATTCATTGATGCACAGTAATGTGTTCTTTGGTAACTCATCATTACTTACTTACATGGCCCTGTGTTAAGAATGATCAGTGGTATACTTATTGATTAATCATAATTAATTGAGTTGTCCCTAGTTCATCTGTCACTCATTTCATATCTAACTAATCTAAGGAATCATTCATTAATCATCACCTATTGATTTGTATTTGATGAGTAGTTCATTTGGTTTCTTTTGATAACATGTTTGGTTTAGATCATTTGTACACTTCGGGTTTGGTTTTGTTTAGTTTGTATTTGTGTTACCCCCCTGTAGGATAGTGTTAGCTGCATTGTCATGGTCATTTTTCTGTCTGACTATTCAAGCGTACTTCGTGTGTTTTAGACTGTGTCGGCAAGTCATCAGTACTTACATGAAGAACTCTCTATTCTATCAAAGAAAGAAGACCCAAGGGCTCTGTTTAATTGGTATATCTTATAAGAGAAAAAGAAAAGAGGATGGGTGGAAATAGTTGTAAACGAAGAATAGTTCAAACATTTCCGGCTGTCCTTGAACACAACTCCTGGCTGAAAGTGATTGTGTTCCAGATATCAGTGAAGTGGAGGCGTTTCCAGGGGGCGGGTTGCATTTCTGTAGAGTTTTTTAGGTGCGGTCACAATTCCTAACAGGTGTACAAGCAAATGATCTGATCCAGCAGGTTTGGAAACGCACAAGTAGGCTACAGGATTATAATGGATTTGGATCTGGCAGCAGGTAAATTTAAATCATCTATCAGTATTTTGTGACCTTTTCGTTATGCCTGAGACATCAAAAACACAAATAAACAAACAGTACAGCTTGTTCAGCTTGTACTATAGTATGATACATTCAGATGTTTCTGGTTTCGAAAATATATATGTTTTTTCTTTTTAAGCGGTAGGTAATGATGAGGAGTTGAAGAAGGACGATGCCCAAAAGGATGAGTTTAGCTGGTCCTGGGACAAGGACAAAGACGAGGACAAGGATAAGAGCAAAGACAAAGACAAGGATAAGAGCAAAGACAAAGACAAGGATAAGAGCAAGGATGAGGTAGGAACTTTGGACCTGAGCCATGGGAAAAAGCAGTTTTTCATCTGGAAAATGATGCCAAAATAATGGGAATAAATGCAGCTAAATGTGTATTAATGAACATTTTGTTCCGTGGCGCAGGAATTAAAGCTGACTCATTTCTAAATTGACATCTGATCAGTGAATTGACAGAAACGAAACTTTGTCAGTGATTCATTTAGTGTTTTATTTTCATTTCAGGGGGACAGAAAGCACAAGTCGGACCATGAAGACAAGTCTGACAGCAAGCACAAGTCAGACCATGAAGACAAGTCTGACAGAAAGCACAAGTCGGACCATAAAGACAAGTCTGACAGCAAGCACAAGTCGGACCATAAAGACAAGTCTGACAGCAAGCACAAGTCGGACCGCAAGCACAAATCTGATGATGAAGACAAGTCTGGCGATGAAGACAAGCACAGGGGGCACGGCCATGGACATGGACACGGACATGGACATGGCCGTGGCAGTGGTCATGGGAAGAAGAAGGGGAAAAAGGGAAAACATGGAGGATCTTCTTCATCATCCTCTGGCGAGGACAAGGTGCAGTACACTCACTTCTGCTTAATCATAAGGCATCTCACTGTCCAATACAATTTTAATTAGCTCCTTTCTCGTTTTAGATGAACACAGAGTAAACCTTTAATCGCCCTCATGTTAAATTCTGTGGTCTGTAGAAGGTTTTATAAAATGCAGCTGAACAGGGAACATAGCAGACAGACTCTACACAGTTCAAATAGGGGCAGCTTTATGATCTAATGGTTCATCCACAATAGGTCTTACTAGCAATCCCTCTTTGATTCACGTCTAGCACACCGCACCCAGCTACCCCCAGGCAGAGTTCCCTGTAGCCAAACTGTTGCTCCCATTTTTATTTAATTGGCTGTTAATACAAATAACAAAAAAAGAAACCAGCCCAGAGTTAGAGGCGTAACCAGCTAGACAGATGATTCATACAAAGACATTAATCCATAACACCTCTGTTGAAACACGTTGACTTCAGATCCTGACTAAACTTTCTAACAATGCTGTACCCAATAAAAGAAAAAGAAAGGGAGGAAGACTGATGTCTGAGTGCATGTGTTACTGCAAGAGGGATTCATACATTAAAAATGGCTTCCATGGCACTTTGAATGTTCTTGAATAAATTATGTATCCTCTCACAGTAATAGTTTTGTCCTTTCTTTTGTCATTTCAGGACTGATGCTTCCTGCTGGGTCCAGCTGCTCTCTTAAAAAATAGAAAAAAGAAATTCTCTACCTATTCATTATGGAAGCATAAGATCTTGTACAAAAATATGATTCTTTGAGCTAAATGCGACAATAAACACATGTGAATGGGTTTTTCTTTTTAGATCTGTTTAGATGTTGTTAAATCTTGAAATTCTGTTTGATTGACAGCTGTAAGCTATCTGGCAGCAAGAAGCCAGAGGGAAGCACAAGCATGGTTTTTACCCAGGTAACAGCGAGCCTAAAGGCTGGTTTATACTCGCACAGAGGCTACGCAGACCCTCTGTGTTTTTATACTCCTGCGTAGGGAAACGCGCCGGGTCGCGGTGTTTTTTCCGGCT
>JBAJHY010000016.1:11587713-11597740 GCA_037177095.1 Craterocephalus marjoriae | reverse complement strand
ATTTATAATAATATTATATTATATATTAATATTATATAATAATTAGAATAATATTATTTATTAATCGATAGTTGTTTCATCTTATCCATCGAGGAATCGATTCATTGATAAGTGGAAATTTTTCTGAGAAGCGGAATTTCCCTCTGAATCAACACGTTCCTTTCTATGAAAATCTAAATATAATATATAATATTATTCTAATTATTATATAATATTAATATATAATATAATATTATTATAAATTTAATATAATAAATTAAATGATTGTCCGTGGCCAGAGGACAGCTTTTTTTGTGTTTCCGCATGAGTGTCAATGACTTCTGGCGTCAAGCGCCCTCATGTGGGCTGTTGAGGAATTACAGGCTCAAAACAAATGCAATTAAATAATTTTAATAATTAAGTAATTTCTTATCAACCATGAATTGATAATCGAGTAATTGTCTGCAACCCTAATTGGGATTACATAAACAGAAGCAGGTAATCATTTATTACCTGGGAAGGTACAGTAAAACCTCAACCAATACAACGTTTTCCACTGAGGGCTGAATCTCAGCCACAGAGCCAGCACTCCGCCACCAGAGTCACATCGGGCTGAGGGCGAAGCCGCTGTGTGCAGAGATCTGGCCTGCAGCTCAGGTTTGCAGACTGGTTTTCAGCCGTAGCCCTGTCAGATGGGGGGGCGGGGATGGAGGGAGTTCATCAGCAAACATCCTGCAGAGAAGCAGCCGGCGAGGGGGTTCACCAGCTGTTCAGCCAGAGACCCACACTGGAGCAGAAACGCGATTCCCAACAAGGAATCACAGGGAGATAAAATCTTTGTTCCCAACCCGGGTGTGTGTGTGTGTGTGCGTGTGTTTTGTGTTTGTGTGTGTGTGTGCGTGTATTTTGTGTGTGTGTGTGTGTGTGTGTGTGTGTGTGTGTGTGCAGCATGCTGACGCACAGATGCAGACATGCAGTCAGCAGGGAACAGTGCTGAGGCTGTGCTTTGCTGCTGAGACATACCTCAAGTGCAGCTACCATGTGAGTAAACTGCTGATGGGGGTAGATGACGATAACGGTCGGAGCAGCCTGAAAAGATGACATGATGTTAGCAGGATGATAAAATTATCTCCGTCTTCCCGCTGACTGTCACCGCTTCGCTGCGATGCGTGGAGCTGCTGTGGCTCAGATTTGCGCAGCGATGCCTCCTATATCGGGGGAATCTTTGGGAAATCTTTGGGGAAAATTTGGGCAGAGAGATTGCTCAAGGAGAGGAAAGAGAAAGAAAAAGAGGGTTTAAAAGGAGAAATTAAGCTGAGAGTGGCAGAAACAGACTTACCCATCTGCTGCACAGGGATTCAAGGAGGATCTTAAACATTTTTGCAGCCCTCCTGCAGGGAGCAGAAACGATGGAAGTGCTAATGATTCACCAACCCAGAGTTTGCTTCAGCTCACAAGCGTTTTTTTCTCCAAGTGGGATCAGTTGAGGGTGGCCTTTCCCCGTGCACTGAAAATCCTGATAATAATTTACCGTGGTTTCTGGATTATAAGTCACTCTGTTTTATGGCTATGCTAAATGAGGATATTAGATGGTGAAGGATTAGAAGGTGTGGAAGATCTGCCAGAATGAGGAGATTTATGGATGATTTAGGTCACATTCTACAAGTTACAGTTCTATGGTGATGGACCAACAAAACCATCTATCACTGGATTGCAGAAGAGGGAGTGGTACCAACGGACACCACGGTGGCAGTTTTGAACAGAAACAACTTGGGGAAAAAGAGAAGAAGAAGAGGAAGGAAAAAAACTGTAGAAGAAGAATGAAGATGAGAACAGAAACTGCAGAAAATTAGAAATAAAGCTTTGCTGGTGGTCAGAAGAACTTCATAGCGACGCGTTACCAACGCCAAGAGTGTCTGAAACCGACGTAAGATCGCAGAGTTAACAATGAACTCACTACTCCCCCATAGTGGAGGTCAGTCTTAGCAACGCAAAAGACGCATGGAAGTATGAAGACAGCGATGCATAAAGATGTTTGGAAGGGACGTTCCCATTTAGGTCCATCAGGGAGCAGAAATGAGCCTTAAAGTGGATGGAGATATTTAATGAAACTACTGGTTTAATGAACCTTTAGCTGCAGCTGTTTTGATGATGTGAACTCTCACCAAAGTCTCCGCTGACTCCTAGAAAATGTTTTTATCCATCAGGTTTAGCTGTTGGCTGAAGTAAAGGACCCATCTGTGGCCATACAGCTCCATAACACTAAATAAAGACACTGATCCTGTGCTGCGTGTGTGTGTGTTTGTGTGGCGCCTCATAAAGACGAGGAATCTTTGGCATGTAATTATTATCCTGCCCTCATGCTGCAAACCCCCATTTTTAACGTTTTTCTTTGTAACGCAGCTTCAGTCCTGCTTCAGAGCTTCTGTAGGAAAAGATTTCACACACAAGCAGAAGAAGAGTTAACTGGCTGTGATGATGACTGCCTCCTCTTCCTCCTCGCCTGCTACAGCTCCTCCATCTTCACTCATTTCACTTGTCTGCAGTTTGGTACAGCTGACGAAGCGTGTCTCTGCAGCGCTCTGTGTGTGCATGAATGCAGATGTTGGTGTGTATCAGGTCTGTGTGGGGTGAATAATTAGGGAAGGGTAACAAATTCTGTCGGTACGGCCGAGTACCGATTCATGTAAACTCAAAGGGAGTTTGATTTTGTTTCGGTTGTTTCGGTACCTTTGTGCCAGGGGTTGTTATTTTGGTGAAGCTAAAATCTGGAAGCTGTACATTACTATTACAGACTGCAATTCAAACCCCGACCACACGGTGGCGAGAGAGCACATTAATCAGCTATTAGGGTTGGGACGATACACTTTCCTCCCGATTCGATTCCTTTACAATTAGGGATGTAACGATACATCGATAATCGATTTAAAATCGATTCAAACTGGTTTAAATGACAATCGATATAGAAAAAAAGAAAATCGATTTGCATATATTGCATCAATGCAGACTATGTTCAAAACAAATAAAACTTCTTTTATTGATTAAAAGATTTGCGATCATTTCCATATTTATAATAATAATTTGTTCAGTGTTAAGTTTTGTTAGTACAACAGGCAATGGAAGTTCACAGTTTTAAACAAGGGAGAAAAAGGCAAATATTAGAAAAAGACAATTTATTTGGCCATAAAATAATTAAAATAACTTAAATAATTTTAATGGAAATTAAACGTTATAAATCAAAATCGAGAACTTAAAATAGAGAATCAAATTGAATTGTGATTTACTCATTACATCCCTATTTACAATTTTTGGTTTGGAATTAGCCTAATAAGAAAAATATCTGTTATTCACATATAAACACAAACAAAACTGGTAACGTTGGGTACCGGTACCGATTCCCATCGGTTAAAATGTGAAAGGTACCATCCCTGTGAATGATTAGCTTTCATTAGAGATGCTGTTTCCATCTACCCTCCGCCTTATCTAACATGACCCAAACACTTACTTCCTCACCACCAAGTTCAATGATTCTTGTTAACGGGACTCCGCAGTTTTTTGTCTATAAACGGATCTGTGAGCAGTAATAACGCACACACACTTTTTAACCACAGTTGTGCTCAAACTGACAACATGTATACCACTTCCTGCCTAGCATTTACAGCCGACGCTCACTCAAGTTGAACTCCTGCCTCTCTGCTTCGTACCCATTCAGACTGACCACGGTGGGATTTATACTCGCATGGTAATTAGTCTCTTTTTATATCAATTGTAATGTTTTAGTTTTTAAAAAGTCCTGGTTGGGAAAAATTATTTGTGGCCACTTGAAGCGGTGATTGTGGGCAATGTTTGGGCCTGGGGCGCCACCTAGAGGAAAGCCAACAAGTCTGCGAGACTCATTTAATTTCAAAGGCCCATTTATGCTGGATGCAGAAGACAGAAAACAAAACAAACCAGAGAAGAAGAAAAGGAGGAGGAAGGAGAAAATGCAGAAGAAGAATGAAGATGGGGACAAAAACTGTAGAAATTGTGAGCTTTTGAACAAAATGTTTTGGGGATTTAAAACGTTTATAGCGACGCATCACCGCCATCAGCCAGTGTTTCAATCTGATGTCTGATTGCCGGAGTGAACTCAGCAGTGCCCACTAGTGGAACCATGGCAATGTAAGAGAGGCATGGAGACAACTGTTATCTTCATGACTTTTTCCACAGTGACAAACACTCGTACCTGAAGAGTTTGCATCAGATCGGTAAACTGAAGCCTGAAGCAGAACCTACAAAGAAATATTTAAAATAAGAAAACACAAAAGTGGTACCAACCCCCTTAAAGGGTAAAATTTGTGCAATTACAATCCAATTAATAAAATTTGTATATAAACAGAGGTAGCGAGGCCCGGGTTGAGTTGTTAGCTAATGCTCACCAACAACAAACCTTTTAACAAAGAGGAGACATCTAAAAACCCAACATCCAACGCTATCGTTGGATGCTTTGGGAAATTAAATTTTTTAAGGAACATAAACAAAAGCGGACCAATAAAAAAGAAAAAATTAGAAATTCTTTTGTGTCACTTATAAACATAAGAAAAAATCTATAACAGGTTATTTTGATTACGAAATACTTTATTTGAACATTTTTTAAATTTAAGCCACAATTTTATTTACAGTTAATCTTATTTGGACCCTTTTTAATTCTATTACGCATCATTTCAGTGATCACATTTATTTTCCCCAATAAAAATAATACATTTTATTTATAACTTTACATTCAGACAAAATCTCAAAGTTCTAGTTAAAATCCCATTAAATTCTCTTTTCTAACCCCCAAAACCCACAGCACGCGGAAGCGACTTGGCCGCGCAGCGCTGCGTCAGCATGGGTTTATGAAGCGCCCCAGAAGCGCTGTTGCTTGCCGCTTCTCTTAAAAACTCGGCTGTTCTATTTTTGCCGCTTGGATTCCTCGTCAATTTGAGCAGATGGGATCATTCAGGGAGGAAGTCAGTCGATGAAAAACAAAGTGGATCCGGTGGATTTTAACAATAAAACACTGTATATCGTCTTTTACTGTAAAATATCAAACCCCCGGCCGTGTTCTCCTTTAAATGCTCGTGCGCTGAAGAACCATCTCTACCCCAGATAACTTCAGCCCAGATCTTTCTAAATAATGTCTTGATAAAATGTTTAATTATTGCACTGTATGAAAGTATATTTATGGTGAAACAGGTCTTGTTGGCATCAGTTTCGGATCTCTGATATCTGAATGAGGTCACACAGCAACGGATTCGCCATTAGAGTGGGATATGAAAAAAATCTGTCAGCAGCCGGTGCTGCAGCAGCATTTCATCAGGTGATTATATTAATAAATATAGGCGGGGGGATCTCGGATGGAAGCTTAAACCCCGCTGTATTTCCAGCGTTGTGATGAGTCTGCTGACTCCGAGCTGCGGCAAAGTCGCAGCGCTGGTGTGGGACATGGTGCCAGACCCAAAGCGCCGTGCGACCGCTCCGTGGCGCTTGCGCGCCACTGCCGCGTGCGGTGGGTTTTGGGGTCAGTCCCTCCTTTCTTTGTTGCGGTTGGAGTCTGATCTAATAAGTAAGCCTGACTTGGCCTTTTAAACTAGTTGTCGCAGTAAGCTGATTTTCTTCCATGAATTATCAGCCTGTTTGGTGTCCTGCTGCAGATTCACATACATGATAATTAATGATCATCTCATTGTATCGCTGCAGCTCCATGGAAGTTGTTCAGTAGAGATTAAACTTAGAGTGAGATCAGTTAAACCATTAACCCTCGTCTACCGTGACCTGGAAAAATTGGGCCCTTACATAAAAAAGGAGATGAACCGCTGCCTTAAAATGATCCGATTACTATATCTGAAATGGGATATCTGCCGTTTCACTTTGGATTTCAGGACATTTTCTTTGTGAGATCTTAGAAACGTCCACGACCTTGAAACAGCTGCGAACCCATGAGCTGTGTTCATGTGTGAAAATAAAAGTGCTCTGGCCTGTTCGGATTCAGTAAAACATAGTTTGAGGGATTGCTGGGATTGCGATGCATCTGAACTAACTCAATCTTACATTTCACATTAGGTTTAAATCACATTATGTGAAATTAGGTTTCTTCTTTTTATGCCTGGAAATGCAGAAACAAAGAAAACCAGATTAAGCTTGACACTGAAACAGGAAGTCTTCAGAGAAAGAAAGAAACTGGAGGTTTCTGTTGAAGGTTTGCGGAAGCAGGTCAGACTCGGTTTAGCCAAGATGGAAGAGATAGAACAGACGCGTCAGAGATTGAAAGACCATGAAGCAGAGATCATCAGAAATGAGAAGTTTGAGATTGAAGTCACTGTTATGAAACCCTTTCAAGAGGAAATCTCTGATAAAAGAAAACACACATAATTTATATATTCATCATTATACAACTGGAAATCAGCAGCACTGTATACAAGCATACAATACAGCAAATACTTTTATCTGACATAAATAGAAACCATTCCAACATAGTTCAACTTCCTTCTACATGCTTTAATCTCTCTTACTTCAACCTCGACACCATCAACACTTCTTCTGTACACTCTGCATCTTAAACCTGACAAACAACACACACTCAGGCCTGGTTTATATATCAAGTGGGGACTCGCCATTGACTAAATACTTTCCCCTCCAATCCTACTTTCACTAATCACAACTAAAAGTCTAAGGCTACGTTCACACTGCAGATTTTAATGCTCCAATCCACTTTTGTCAATGAAATCAGGTTTTTGGTTTTTTTTGTTTGGTTTTTTTGTGGTTGTTGTTATCATCATTTCAATGTGACCTTCATCACTTCATCATAGGCATCTATTGCTATCTAGCTCATACTCCGCCTCTCAGGTAAGGTTACGTTTGACTGTGGGAAAGCAACGACATTCCAGCTAACCGTTCCGTTCTGCACTCATTGGTGGAAATGAGGCTTAGAGCTACAAAGAAGCAGGAGCTTCTTCCTGTAACTAGCTTTGCATATTGCTGTCACTTCCCATGTGATAGTCTTTACAGTGTAGGTGAAAATAATAGGTTGACATTTTTTTGTAAACCAATATTGTAATGAGTGCTGTGCCCTTCCCTGTTTGCTCTAGTTAACAAATATATCTGATGCATTGGGTTTGACTTGGCAAGATCACAGGCATGGTATTTTGAACACTATTTTTTTTAACCTTTTTATTATCAGTGATTGGATAGTGTAGCCGATCTGATGTGTTTCTGTTAGCTGAAAAAAACTTAGTACCAATACTTGAGTACAGTCTGGTCTATTAACTCCCTCTGGGATTAGTGTAAAGACATAAGATTCAGTGTGGAAAACAATCATGTAGACATACATTCAGAGTCATAGTTTGATCTGAGAATACACACTTTCTTTAGTCAACTCTTTCTTCTTTTCTCTTCGAGTTTTTCCTCCAGAGAAATGTAACGCTGCATAGTTCAAATCTGGTTCAGTCTGTAGAAAAGAAAGAAAAAGAAAAATTACTAAGACATATATTATAATAATCTGCTGGTATTAATTTGTATATTGATTTCTTACAGTATCATCTCGGGTTTGGCACAATTCATGTCTTCCTTTTGAAGCGCTTCTTTTTTCCCCTTGAGATGAAAAGCAAACAAAAATAAAAATTCCTTCTTTAGCATGTGTTTGATTTTTAGAAAATGTTTTTTATTTTATACTTTTAGCAATTTTAGATTCTGAACTCAACGTTTGTTTCATCTCTGAAACTTTTCTTAAATCCATTAAACTCTTACCTTTTGATTTTTTGTGTGCCGCTTTTGACTTAACATGTTTAGAAGAATATTTAACAAGAAGTAGATAACACTTCATCATTTAAAGCAAAAATTTACAAAAAAAAAATTGAATTATTTATGAAAAAGTCATCTGAGAAAAAAAAGATTGACCAACATGAAAACTGGTTAATCTCTCTAATAAGCTCTAATAGATACTGATTAACTGTGAGAACTCCAATTAACCAATCTTTGGGTAGACAGATGTAAAAAATGATCTTGTTTGCAGTTACAGCAAATGCAGACAACTTGTCCTCCACTTTATCTAGCCTCACTTGCATCTTGCTCGTCTTGTCTCTGCGCAACAACTGAGCTACCACCTGTTGCCAACAACGACAAGCCTGGCGTAATCCTTTTCACGGTGCATAAAAATACGTGTCAGCCAAGCACAGACAGTCAATAGGGTAGAGAGTTGTATGGAGAAGTATGCTGCTTGGTATAAAACATTGAAACCAATACAAATCCGGTTTGCTACAAAACTACAGCTCAGGAACAAAACTGCCCATTCCTTCAAATTTGCATCAAACAAACATAAAAAGATCATTATCAGAACATGCTGCATTATCGGCAGGACATCACAACATTGCACATGTATCATGCATACTAGTGGTACAATGGATTTAAGAGGGAAGAAAGTTCCATCCACTGCACCTGAAATCCCCCAGGCACAAAAAAACTGACCTCCAAGCAGCTGAAGATCAACAGGCTGCTCGGCTCCGGATGATAGTGCTTCTCTTCAGAAAGATGAAGAATGACAGAAATAGCCTGATATTAAAGTATCATCCAATTACAAACTAGCTCATGCTGGGCGAAAACTAAAATTTTATCATTTATCATTTCTAGTTTCTTTACCGCAACATCTCCTGAGAGAAAGCTTCAGGGCTTCTCGGGGGAGAAAAGCCTGTAACCGGCTATAAATCATCTTGGATATCAGGAAACTGAGAATACCGCATCAATGTAGAGGGTTCATTACCTGACAGGCAGACCAAGGGAAAGCAATGACTCAATCAGGTTGGGACAGAGTGAGATGTGAACAGCATGGAGCAGATTAGGGCTAAAACAGTGGGACTGATGCCAGAGAAAACAGAGGATAAGAAAGCAAAAGGAAATTATTGTGAGGCCATGAGGTCTGAGAATAACCCGAGAAGAGACAAAGTGGCTTTCTGATTTTAATGCCACCAACCAGTCAAGCCTAACACTGTTAAAAAGAAACCGCAAAGTCACACGCTGCTATTTCCACCTGCTTCAAGGAATTCAGCATCCTCCCTGTAATGCAAGCATCATCAACTCCTGCTATCACTCCACCTTTGCTACATCGTGTTGCCCTCTTGTTTTACTGTACATGTTATCCTGTAACACAGACGCTTTATTTCCTCTGAAGCCTGTGTCTATCTGTCTCTTGCTGTCACACCCAACCTCTTGGCTGCTTGACTGCTGTTCTCCCCCCTCTTTCTCCATGCTTGTCTGAAGGCAGGCAGCAGGTGTTTTGTGACTCAAGATCAGAGAGCCTCCGAGAGATGGAGCCCCTCTGAGCGAAGCTGTGTAGGAGGAGGAGAGAAAGTCTACACTTCCATTTTCAGAGTCTGTCTTCTCTTTGCAACAGGAGAGAGCATGCTTAGCCCACCCCCAGACCACAACTGCACCAGTCTAAAATCAGTACATGGGCTTCATCCATATAAACTGTTCATACATGTCCCTTGCAGGCTGTGGGGAGCCGTTTCATGAAGAAACATGTGAACCGCTTGGTGCTAAGTTGAGGTGCCACTAGGGAGGAACACAGCGTGGGTGCACACATGCATAGACTAATATGGCAACTGAGGAGAAGAAATTGGATAGGTGAGATAAAGCAAGAGAAAGTGTAATCATCTGGGCCATACTGTGCAAAGAACATATGACTCTCACACACACATACACACACAAAAACAGTATATCTTTGCACTGATCAGTCTAACATTTCTGGTGTAACCCAGTTCCAAAAATCCCCACTCTCTGACCTAAAACTAAAATCAGATGCTAACTCAATCACATCATTCTTGCTCTTGTCTCTTTAGCATTGTCATTAGTAAATTGTTAGTTGTGTCCACTAATGAGGCTATGCGTTAAAGTGCACATTGTTAGAGCTGACCAGAGATGATTCATTCTCTACTGCTTGTATTATACTGTAAGCTTACAGTATAATGCTGCATACTGTATTATTAGATATTAAAGTTGTTTACATTTGGAAGTCAAGGCGCCAGAGTCTGGA
>JBAJHY010000016.1:10225588-10235647 GCA_037177095.1 Craterocephalus marjoriae | reverse complement strand
ACTGTTGAAGTGGGAAGTGGACTTCCCCATGTAGGACCACATGGAGACAAATCAAGCCAACAGGCAGTTCAACACTGTGTGGTTTGAACCATTTCTCTAATTTCCCTTTTTACCAGCTTCTTTCCCAGATAGCGGACATGTTGGGGGCCAACTCCGGGCTACGTTTGGCCCAGTTGCAGCACTGATCAGACTGAAAGTGGACCAGGCATCGTTGCCATCCCGGCTTGGATTATGGCGACTCTCCTGTGAGCCACATGTGGTCCAGATGTCATTTGTGGTCCTGGACGTGGATCATGGCCAATATTTTGTGAGCCGGAAGTAATTTCCTTTTTGGAGCGGGCATGTGACTGAGTTTTGGCTGCTATGCTCACATTAAGTCAAGCCCACATTTGGGCCAAATATATTTCCCTATCTGGATTTTTTTATGTATTTTTTTATTAACAGTTAGAAACGTATTTATTTTAAAACATGATGCAGCTTTCATGGTTTGGTCGCGACACGGAGGACACGACAAATATAAAAAAGCTTCTGCTGCTCCATAATGCTGATTTTACATGATTATCTTTTTTTCTGTACTTAAATCTGTCCAAATGTGAAAGATGTCTCTAATAAATCTTCATGGTAATCCGGCTGTAACGAGGTATGACTTTGCCAAAAAGCTTCCACAACTGAGGAATGTTTTGACATAATTAAAGATATTTAGTGTGTGAAACAGCTGACTTTTAGTCTAATAATTAGAAGAAGAAGTAAATGTGATGCTCGCTGGGATCATGTGTATTGTGGTCATGGCTTGCATGTTTATTCTTTTATTTTTTCTCTTGAATAGTTTACAAATGCTTTATCTCCCAGTATCTGTTTGAATTATTTATTTTTCTGTTTCTGTTTTTTTATTCTCACAGAACTCCATGAAGCCACATCTCTAACATATTTCCACTATTTACAACAAACAATGCTCCTCTGTGTACTTTCAGCTTCATATTTCTGCTTCCTTGTTTGTCCCGACTTCCTCTTTTCAGATTATTCCCTGCAAGTTTATAATAAAACAAAGGACCTTGAGAACGTTGTACATTATCTATGTTTGCTGATCTTCTTCTCAAATATTTGCTTGATTTGTTCACTTTGTTTAGTCTTTTTTTTAATCTCAGTCAAACTTCTGTTAAATATGAAGATGTCGTAATCGACTTGAAATTGTTACTGTTTAAGAAAGATAATCAAAACCCAACGTTATCGTAGCGTATTTAGAGTAAACTACAGATAACAGAAACTGGTTTATGTTCTAAAAGGAGACAAAATAATTGATGAGTATTTGGGAGGATGAGGACATGAAAGCGGTGTGCGATTATCATCTCTTGACCGTGTGAAATGCAAAGCAGAGCGAGATCAAAACAAAAGATCTCCGCATTTATCAGAAGTTTTCGGATGAAGTCCCTCTCCCAGAAACTTTCACTGTCCACTCAATTAAAACTGGTTTCTGAACGGGTGGCTTTAAAAATCAGTGCAACTGGTGTTTGGGACAGTCATGTTTGTGTGTGTGTGTGGGGGGGGGCGACAGAGGCTGGGATAACATCGCAGATACAGGAAGTGGTGCAGCTATTTGGTGAAGTTGGTTTCCTGTTGAGGTTTTTCACTTCTGCTAATGTCGGATGAGTGCAGGAAGAACTAAGCCAAACACTTACATAATGGACTAAAACTTAAAACACAGCATGAATACGGATTCAGATGAGGTCTTGTGATCTAAAATGTGCATGTAAGCACATCCAAAAGATTCAAAATATCTTTTTTAACTCATTTAAATACAAATTTTGAAGAGATTAGTCAAGTATTTACAGGGGAATGTTCCTGATTAAGAAGATTAGTGAACAAGTCTCATAGATTATGCAGATATATTTACTTTTAATTTGAGTAATGCAAAGTCTTAAACAGTAAAGTCACAATTACCAAATATGCCAAGTTATTACTTTATAAGTGTATTTAGCACAAACTGTTTTCCCTGAAAACATTTGCACCTATGAAAATGTCATTATTCATCTAATTAAAACTAAGCGAAGTCAACTCGCACTGCTTCCAGGGGTACTGAGGGGGTCGACAGCAGGTGCTGCTAATACAAAACACTTCATTAGTTGATCATTATCTCTATAAACACGTGTTGCAATGTGTCTTTTCATGAGAATAGACTGGAAGTGTTGAGTGGTAATGTTGAGTTGCAGCTGCTTTGAATTCAGTTCTGTTCAATTATGTCTGTATTTGAAGAAAATGGAAAATAGGTTAAAAAATAGGTTATTGGTGTGTTATGGAAAGGAAGCACATTTGATTAGCAAGGACTGGAGCATGACCATGAAAACTTATGCCATTATAATTTGGACAGTTTTTTGGCAAGTTTAAAAAGGGAAAGGAAACAGACATTCAGTGCTCAGACCCAAAGTAGTTGATTTTAGTTGTGACCCTCACTAGTAATGCAATAATGCCACTTCCAGTTGAGAGTTGGACGTTGACTTGCATGGCTTTTGAGGCTAATTAAACACCAGGCTTTGTCTGATTCTAAACAATATATTATATAATATATATTAAGTATAGCTCTTACATTTCATACAATATGTTTTTTCATGATATTCCTTGTGATACTGCTTGACAACAAGGGGGAATTTTAATTCAATTGAATTGTGGAACAATACATTTCTGTATCTGCAAAGAAAAGGTTCTGCTTGCCCTCCATAGTTTCTCCTCTGGGATTATGCAGATCTGCATAATCCCAGGGGTTATACAGTGAAATAATCCCCACTTCATGTTGGAAATCATAAACTTTACATCATAGTTTCATCAAGGTTCATGAAGACATTTAAATCAGGGCTAATGATTGCCCCTTAGAGGATTTAAGCTCCAGTACAGAACATCCATCTTCATTCTGAGTCTAATGATTCCCCTCAGCATCCTCACTGACCTTACCTTGTCTGCCTCCCAAGATAAATCAGCCATCCTTTTCTACTCAAGGAGCTGTGGAAAATGTTTTTATACAGTTTCATTTCTACGTGTTTTATTCCTCTTTTCAGATTTTCATATTTCTCAGTGTTTAAACATTACGAATTACAACCACTAGAGGGTTTTGTCCTCGTACATTCAGTTTTTCTTTGACCATATCGACTGTGACCATTTCACAGAGATGTTCACAGAAACAAACCTGTGTGTGACTTTATGTATAGAAATTGTGGGGAATGTATGCATGGCTTTGGAAACTGTGATAAATTCAAGAGAAAACTGAGTGGAAAAACAAATACGTTTAAAAACCGTCATGTAAATTCAGCACCACGGACAGCGCCATGCACTTATCACATCAGAGCCACAGTTACAGAGAGAGATCTTTATTTCCATAAACTCTAGTCAAATCAAGGACAGACTTGACTAATTATACTAAAGAAGCCCTCTCACCTTTAACTATTCTTTTCTTCAAGGTGATGGAGAAGTGAATAGCCAATTGTGCATGGTGCTGAAGAAGTACTTGCTCCAAGGGTTAGGAACAGAGAAAGAAATATCCCTCCAATTCTAGTTCCTAATTAACTTTACCTCCAACATCAAAAAAGAATAAAACAAAAAACGACTTTTCTGCTCAAGACACAACACCAGATGAATTCTTTGACAATGTTCTGACAATAGTGAAACTCATCGGGGGTAATGGTGACAATTAGCTGGTCGTGACACAAACGGAGCTGAAACAAAGGCTGATAGTGGATTAAATGTCAAAATAGACACTAACATTAAACTGTCTCCGATTTGTTTGAAAATTAGACGCTTAATTTTGTAATACCAATAAAAACAAATTTAACAATAAAACTATACTGTATATTTATGTGTTATTTGTCACATGGCTCTCAGTAGTAGGTTCTAAAAAATGCTGTGTAATAAATTGACTCATTTCTGTCATCACTAGTTACTCAAAAGCGTGAAAATATCCTTAAAATGTTTCCAAAGTATACTTCATACTTATTATACTATAGGTAAAAGGACAGGTAATGTCTGGTGCAGCACTTTAATGTTTGCAATATGGTCTGGGATACTAGTGGAGCAGCTCTGCCAGGAACATCAAGAAGAACACTGCTTGCCCCCCCAAAAAGAGTCACAAGCTAAGAAAAACTTAACACACTCTAATATTGACTGTATGTAGCTTTAAATAAATGCAAACTATTCTATGTGGTATTTTCTGATAAGATTCTGCAATGCCGAAAAATTGATTTCCATCCAGCGTTGCATTAACTTTTCATCAAGTTCTTGTACTGATAATGGGAGAGTCTGACCAGTGCACAAAGCTTTCTCCTGCACATCCCTAAGATTCTCTGTGCAGGGTTCAAGTCTGGACTCTGGGGCGGCAAATCCCTGAACCATTCTTTCACAGTTTGAGCACTATGATGAATCTTGGCAGTATAATCTTGGAATTTCCTGTGATATCTGAGAAGTAAAAATCCATTGATCAAATAACTTGGTCATTCAGTATGTTCAGGTACTCAGCTGGGTTCATTCTTTGGGTACATAATGTTGCTGAACCTAGAACTGACCCTAGATCTGAATGTAGACCCGAGCAACTGCAGTGACCCCAGATCATAGCACTGGCCCCTCAGGTTGTACGGTAGACACTAGGCATGATCGGTCTATCACTTCATCTGCCTCTCTCCTTACCCTGATGCTCCCACCACTCTGAAATAGAGTCAGTCTGGACTCATCAGATCACATGACCTTCTTCCATTGCTCCAGAACCCAATCTTTATGCTACATTGCGAATTGAAGCCATTTTTTCCTGGTTGGCTTCACCTATTTTGTTTTGTTTTTGATGACCGTTGATGTTTTTCTTATAGTTACACAGCTGTTCAGTCCCAATCCATTGAATTCCCTTTCCACTGCATGCAGAAATGTTCTTATTTTCACTACTAAACATAACCCTGAGCTCTACTGTTGTTTTTCTTTGATTTGATTTCATCAAACATTTAAGTGACCAGTCAGGATTCCTTCCAGTTTTTAATAATGTGTTGGCAGTTCCTTACCCAGCTTCAGTAGTGTCTGCAAACTTCTTCAATTCCTCTCGACTTGATGCATGCCAATGGTCTGACCCTTCTAAAAGGTCTAACATCTTTTCCAACAGCACCCGATGTGTCTTTAGACATGGTTGATTTAGAAATGAAAAGCTACTCATTTCATCAGTTTGGGTTGAATAACATGTTGCCAGATGAAAGAAAATCAGCCATGCAGTGATTATCCAGTAGGAGACTTGTACTCATTGGCTATGCTAAATCCAGGGTGCAGCTTTTCTTCGACCAGGCAGTGTATATTGAAGATCAAGATACAGAACTAAAACAAATCCGATGATTTTCTTTGGAAGACACTGATTCACTGTTGTTTCAGTTATTTCTTTATGTCTCAAATTTGACTTTAATTCTACTCTGATTTGATGATGTGCAGGGGATCTGTGCAAATGGAGAAGGCCAGAAAGGAAAAGCTCTTGGGTTGTTGAATATTAATGAATGACTTTGCAGTTTCAATGTAAAAAAAAATTATTTAAAACAATCCAACAACTTCTGACAGTTTTAGTTTGCATAACAAGTCTGACGTGGTGAAAAATGTCCTGTTAGATACTTGGTGCTAGAAGGAAAATGGGGAAAAAACACTACCACCACCTGTGTCCTCTTATACAGTATGAGTTAGGTCATAATCGTTCTTTCTCTCTAACTTATAGTGCTGGTTCCTAAACTGCTGATTTGGCAGCTGTGTCTCATTGACTCGCTCTTGTGAGGTCTACAAACCATTACATGCTCGTCTGACCAGGGCCCGTGTGGACAAAAGGGAACTGTATACTAGATGTACTCCTTGTATTGTACTTTGCTGTCATTCACATGCTGATGAGGTTACAAGACAATGTCACCTGTGGCTGGCAGAGCCTGCTTTGTGGCACTAAAGCGATGTAAAAAGTCACATACTAGGTTACCGTGCATTCCTGACAGCAGAATGGGTTTTTGCTTTGATGTAGTGTTCTTATTTAGATTAACCACTCTGTGCTGCCTTGCTGGAACCAAACCATCTGTGTTGGTGTTACTGTCAGCGTACATGCTATCAGGAGGTGGGCAGAACAGGTTTATAATCTGTGAAAGGAAATTTGTAGCTGTACAGCAATGTGTCAGACTTGTTGCTGTCTGTTTCTCACTTTGGTGCTGACGCTAGACTCTCTCAGACACGTCTAATTCCAATCAAGCATTTATCTTGAATTCAATGACACCTTCCATTGTCCACACTTTTATTTTGATTTATACTTTCAATCATTTTACTTATTTTACTTATTTATCGTCCCGTATGTTTCTGTGGGGCAGCGTGTTACAAAAGTTTGTTACAAAAATGAAAGCACACACTGCAATATGAGGATCACATCACAGCTATACCAGAGCTGGTCAGTAAGACCCATTTCCATCGAGTGTGTTTCTCCCTCTCTTCTGTTTAGACCTCCTGGGCTGATCTGTGTATCTGCTGATGTGGGAGGGAAAGCTGCTGTACATGGCTGTGGTTTGGTAGTTGAGAGGAATGGTCTGAAACAAAACCTGTTGATCAAATATATTTTGATTTGCTTCACATTTTAAAAAGCACCATGTGTAAAACACTGTAAACTGTAGAACTCTCACTGATGTGTTTTTGGTAGCTTCTTCAGTCACAGTTCTTCTCTGCCCACGAAGGTCTTGGACTCCCCTCAGAGGAGTGATGGACACTTTAATTTGACCGTGACACTGACCACTGAAGTCTGTGATGTTGTACCAGCCGCACACTGATGGGAAACCACAGAGTAAAGGAGATAGGTCCACAGAGGCAAAGCCAATCACTCGCTCCAATTCTGTGGACACAAAGCAAACCACTTGAGAAAAAATGGATCAAAAACATCAAAGTAAAAAAAAAGGGAAACAAAGCTTAAAGCTGCTATGGAGGTCACCCCATGTCATCCAGGCATGGGCGAGGGCCACCGATCACCACCCATCAACCCTGCAGAACACGTCAATATGCCCCACCAAACTTAGGAGTATGTTAGTTGCAGTAGATTATAACTTGATAATTAATTATAGTAAGAGTAATTTAAGTAATCATGATAGTGTTTTTATTTTATTATTATTATTATTATTATTATTTTTTTTTTTTATTCTAATAATAAACTAAATAATACTACTTACACTGCATATTGCATTTCTAATACTACCACCACCACCAATTATGGAAGGGAGAAAAAAGAAATTAAATACATAAAAATAATAAAGGATAATCATCTATAATCGATACAATCATCATCATCATCATCATCATCATCATCATCATCACATCTACAATAATAGAATTTGACATATTTAAAATAGTGATAATGTTAATGACAGATGTTAGAGTGACATTCAGGCAAGACAGTATTAATATTAATGATTAATCAATATTCTATATTCTATATACTATATATACTACTATTGCTATATCATTATCATAGGAAAACAATAAATGATAATTGCAGCAACAATGGTATATCCAATTATTTTATTTATTTTTTTCCTATTGAAGGGAAAAAAAAAAAATTAAAAAAAAAATTTAACAAAAAAATCACATGCTGACAATCTGAAATTACTGGAAAGATATTTGCAGTTTTTACTAATTCATTTTTTTCAAAAAATCAGACTTTCCTTCCAGATTGATCATTTATTCAAAAAGAATACTTCATTTTCAGCATTAATGCATGCCTGCACCGACATTATCAATAAAAATCCAGGACTCCTGAACCAGATTTACAAGGGGAGCTCCAACTCAAAGCTTCCTTTCTCAGTGTGCTGTCAGCATCTGCACATGCAGAAAAGTCTAATCAGAGAGATACCAGTAAAGTGCATGTAATACTTTAGAGATTTAATGCAGTTTTTAATTGGATAGAGGCCCATTATTTTTCAATACAGAAGGGGCACTGAGGCACATAAAGCTCTTGAATATTTTTGCAAATCGTGTTCAACAGCATAATGATTAACTATGCCACTAAATTTGCCTCCCAAAATGAAAAGCAAACTTCATGCAAGGCGTAATTTAATTGTTTCCCTTCACATTTTCTGCCTCCCATTGTTGGAAGCTTAACATTTTTAGCGTCTGCTTAACAGCTGCCTTGTGATGCTTGAGCTGCAACAATGTCACTGACAAATGTTTTGAAGTAGCTGCAGACTTCCCAGTGTCTTTGCAAGGCAGTATGTCAGAGAATCTCATATTATTTCATGTCACATTTGAATCCTTATTATGATGATATTTCTTTTATTTTATATCTAATGTTACAAATTACCACTAAATACAAAAATAAGTTGGTGTCATATATACCAATAAGTAAGTAAATCTGTCATTTTAGATTTTTTTTTATTGGTATAATTTCATCAGGTTTTCTACAAAACCATCCGTTTAAATGAAGTGGCTAAAAATTCTATTAATTTCATTCAGATTTCAGTAACAGAAATAAAATATAATTGAACTGGAATATTTCAATAAAAACAAAAACAAAAAAAAGAAAAAAAATGCTGAGATAAAAAAAAAAAAAACACTGCCATATATTGGGGATCATATTTCCCCACCAATATATCATTTAATTTGGTTGAGATTTTTTTCATCGTATAATAAACATTTGCAGTCAGCAGAGAGCTTACATTTCCAATCCAATCTGATTGTACAATAAAAAGTAACTAAAGAAGATGAATGTGATGTGTTCTTTATGTCTGCATTTAACATGTTACAATAAAGAAATGTGTGCTAATCTATGGGTGTGTCGTTGATGTCATATGGGACATTATTTATGTGTATGGTGTTTTGTGTGTATTGTGTTTTGTATTGTGTTTTTCTCGTTTTATTATATTTTATTGTATTTTACTGTGTTTTTATGTTAAGCACTTTGGTTGGCCGAAGGGCTATGTAAATGTGCTCTATTAATAAATTTGACATTGACATTGACATTGACATTTATAAAGGAAGAATTTTACACTGTCCATGTTGGGAGAAAGATTAAACTGTTATTATTGCTGAATTCATGCTCAATGAATGAAGGTGGGGAGATAAAAACTTAAAAAACTAAAAGAATAATTTAAATGTTTGTGATGTGGTAAAAGAGACATTAGATTTTAATTAATTGGTTGGGTCTTTTTTTTTTTTTTTTTTCGAAAAGTCAGGAACTAAGACCACTTACGTATCTAATGTAGTGGTCCGCAGCAACATGTGGTTGGTGTGAGTGGGATTAAAGAACACAAAATCATTATCCAGTGGTATTCAGAAAATCTGTCAAACTAAGCACAGCTAGAGTTATTGTGGGGTCTTTCTTTTCAAATAAAGAAATTGTCTCAGACATGAGTGGATTAATAAAAAAGACAGAAAATTGTAAAACAATTCTTTATGTTTAGTGTTTATGCCCATCCAAACCTCGAAGAAAGATACTAAAAACCTGTTGGTGTCACTTGTAAAGTCTCACTTTAATAAACACACAGCAGATAAATGTATAATTAGCTCACAGATCAATGAGGACTTTGCCATTATCATTATCTACTTTTGGAGGCCTGCAAGCTGAATACTATGGTTAACTATTCAATGAAAGAACATCTAAAATGTTGCCTCCATCTCTGCTTACAGTAAAGATTAACTTTAACAAGCATGTGAAGCTACAACACAGAACAGTGAAGCTATGATTGCAATACACAGAGCGAAAAGGAAGATTCCCATATTATTACCACTGAGGGCTGGAGCAATTCACAGAGACAGACAGCTTACACCCAGGACAGGTCGCCAGTCCATCATTGGGCCAACAAACAAATAAAACAATCATCTGTTCACACCAGTTCATTTTATATATATTTTATTTTCAGCAAGTATAGAATATCTTATGAACGTTTAAACCCCATAAGATGGACTGCTGCCTTATAATTACCTTTCTGTTACCAGAACTCTGCTCTTTGTCTCATACTGCTCATACTAGTTCTTCTTCAGCAGTATGTGAGGACAGGCCTTGTGAACAGGAAATATGGTTGAAGTGAAAACAAGAATGGAGGTGAA
>JBAJHY010000016.1:10117124-10127327 GCA_037177095.1 Craterocephalus marjoriae | reverse complement strand
CTCTTACTGGTGTTCTGCGGTGGAAATAGCAATACGTTCATTTGCCGGCTAACCAGTTTGGATATAAAGAAATCATGTATTAATAATAAAAGGTGTCTGACAGAATTATGTATGTTAGGCCTTTGTGGTGAATACTGTAAGTTCTAGTGGAAAACTCTAGACTTAGCCATAGTATGCTATCAAAGATGCTACATACGTTTAGCTTCTTTGAATCAGAACTTTCTTCTGCTACATGAGAACACAAAATTCCAGCTTGCAGAACAAATTTTAAAGTTACTCTGAGCATAAAAGTTTGACTGTGTCCTGCAGGCCAGTGGAAAAGGTTCCCTCTGGTGTGTTGACCCTGAGTATCGCCCCAACCTAATCCAAGCCCTTAAGAAGCAGCACTTCCCCGCCGCACATGCCTTCTGCACACCCCCCGCCTCCCCACCCAGGTACAGTCATGTTTGTGCTGGTTTTAACCTGATCTGTCTGTCCACTGAATAGATTTTTGTGCATTTTAAGTATTCAGTATCAGCTTCTTTCAGAAAACTCAACACTCCGAGTTCAAGTATCACTTTCTGAAAAATCTCCTCTCAACCCGTAAAATCTGACCCTCCATGTCTTTATTTGCTGTCTGCAGTGCCTCCTCACCCCCTCGTCATCTCTTTCTACAAGGATGCTCCTTCAAAGGTGAGACCGGAGAAAAACGATATGTTTGTGACTTTGCTGATGCACATTAAAGACCGCCTGCGAGAACCTGAAGATTTATGAAGTGCAGTTGTGTGTGTGTGCAGTGTTTTTATTATGTTGCCTTTACACATTTCAGTCCCGAAACATTCAGCATCATTTTTGTCCTCAGCTCTTTGTTTGATTTGTTGCTTTCAAGTCATTGATGCCTCATGTAGACCATAATGTTGAGAACTCTCCGTCGCAGTTGATGTCTCAAACTCCCCCCCGCCTCCCCGTCTTGCTTCTTGAAGTTGTAACCTTGACAACAGGCAGAGGTTCTGCTGGTGCTCAGTGTCGAGCACTCAGTCTCACTATAATCATTAATAATTTAGAGCTCTAGAGGTGAGCTATGAGGCTTTCAGACACTTTGTCAGGTCTGGAGAGATTGGATGCTCTCTTGCTATCAGTGGCTTAAATTTATCCTCTGGTTTGTTTCTGTGAATCCCCCGGAAATCCAGTCCATTCTGCGAGCATCAATTGGGCAAAAAGAATCCAGGCCACCCAGTCCTAGAAGAGATACCATGCTACCATGCTTTCATACTTTTAGGACTGATCATCATGCATGTTCTCTCCTCTTCCAGAGTCTGACATTGATGCTGCCACTGCCATGATGCTCTTAAACTCTGCCCCCGGGCACCACGTTGACCCATGTAAGAGAATGCACAAGCAGCCATTCTTTCTTTTAGCTCTTCGTCTCCTACCTCTGACATACCGCCCTGTCATTGCCTTTTTTTCCTTTTTATTTTGTGTGCTTTTTATATGTCACATATATGTAAAGCAAAATTATGGCTTTTGCATTGGAAAGTATTAAAAAAAAAGACTTGTATGTGGTTGTGTGTAATGTTTCCTGTAGATATTAATCCTTCTGATTCAAGCTTTTTGATTCAGCCTAGAAGAAAACCCTGGCTATTCCTTTTATTGGAAGTAAAATCTGCCTAGCAGTATATATTTGTTTAATCAGTACAGATAAAAGGGTTCCAATCTGTAATTCACTGTTTTGGAGGGTTATGTGCCAGATTGTTTCATGACTAGAAGCATTTACTGATAAATATCTTGTAAATGTTAAATCTTTAAAATGACCTTGCAGTGTGGCGAATTCGAGTAAATAAAAGTCAGATTTTTCTTATAACTAAACATACCGTCTAAGCTTACTTGTGAATAACATTATTTAGTAAACATTGATAAATTAGCCTTCTCTCTATTTAACGTGCTGCAGGTAGTATGATTAGCTTTTAACTATTATTTGATGTCTAGTTCTGCTTTCTTGTGCATGCAGCACATGGTTTTTAAAGTGGGGTTTTCCTGTCAGGCTTATACAAATCTTTGTTCTGCTTTTATTCTTGTAAACAAAAGTAGCTGAAGGTACATTGTGTGTGTTTTAGTATCTGACTGCTCCTTTTTCTTCTTCAGCAAGTCACAATAACAGTTACTCATTGTCAGTATCCCTATTCTCAAGCAGAAGAGTTTTTACATGACCTACATTGAGTTACAGTAGATTCCTGTTAGAAAAAAGACTTGAATTCATTCTGTTCTCTTCAGGCAATTCTGACGGCCCGCTGGACCTCTCCCGACCCGACTCTGTCCTGGTTAGCAGCGATCCAAAGCAGGACCACAACTACAGCAGCGCAGCTCTGCAGCGCTGTTCCTCCCGTTCCTCCTCCTCATCTCTTTCTTCCCTTGACGAAGGCGGCTGCGAACGCAGGCAGTCCCGCCGAGCCGGGAGCGAGGGATTTCACAGCGACGAAGACTCCGACCTCTGGGACGAGAGGGGCACCCAGCAAACATCTCGACGTCCGGCCGCCATCAAGTGGCCCATTAGCAAGAGAGCGCGACGTGAGGTGAAACCGGAGCTGGACGAGGAGCTGAAGGAAGCCGCCGGCTCTTTGCTGCACCTCGCCGGTATACGCAGCTGCACGGAGGGCTCCAAACGCACTGTCAAGAGCACAAAACTGAACAGGAAATGAAGTCCCCCTTTGCCTCCGGACCCTGTGAACCGTAACCTTTGACCCCTGATCGTGTATCCCAGTGTGCCTCCTTCTCCTTACCTGATCGTTCACTGGCCATTTTGAGCCTTTTTTTTTGTCTGGGAATATCTTTGTCCAACAAAACAAATGGCAATAGTATCGTTCACACAGGAGAACAAAGCCATATAGAGTAACTTAGGGGGGTGGGAGGGGGCTATGGAGAACCATGAAGATACCTATCCAAACTGACCTGCCTGCTTCTGTTGGATTAGAAGATTGTGATTCAAGATTTTTTTTTCTCTTAAAGACAAAAATGGGGAAAAAAAAAAAGCTGAAGGTTTTATAACTCAAAACGTTGCATGCTTCCTCCTCAAACCTGTATCCTCTTCCAAGTGAATCTATTTATGAAGCGAATGAGTGCATGTTTGTAACAGACAAAATCTAACCTCCTGGTGTTATCAGTTTCTCCTTTTTGTGCTACAGAAAAAGGCCACTATTTTAAATCCTCTTGTAAGAGATGCAATAATTAATCCTTAACCTTAACTTTTTGACATTGTTCCATGGTGGCGTTTTTTTTTTCAGAGTCAAGTATGCTAGTTAAACTTTACAATTAAGAGAATGAATGGAGTAGTATTATGATCTTGTTGTGTGATACACTTACTACACATGAGCCCTGGCTCTATTTCAGGATAAGCAAGATGAGGAAATAGTATTACTCTGCCACTGCCAAATTGAGTTGCAAAGTTAGCTATAGTACTTCGCTCAGTTTTGTGCAGCCATTACAGTACAAGCTGGGTTTGTTTTTTGTTTTTTTCTTTCTTTTGCTGCAATTCCATTGCCTATCCTGTTAATCCCTTTTATTCACCAGCGTGTTGTTGTTTTTTTATTTACCTTTATTGTGCAGACCCAAAACATATTTTCCTGTTTCGTGCCAACCTATGCAAAGTGGACATCTGATAGATGTTTGCTGTCTGTTCATAGGTTATCCTCCATAGATTTTAATTTAGTGTGTGTGTATCGTAGTGCATGTGAACTTCAACCTAAAGCTGAGATGAAAGTCACAAGGAATAGCTTGAAATAGTCACTTTTCTTACAAATATGGCTCCAGTGAATATGATGGGCATGTGGAATGATAGATCTTTCTGCTGTGGGGCTGTGCGTTAATTTGCTTCGCTCCCAGTTAAAAATGAGAAACAGAGGTGGATGGTGGATTAACCCAGTTGTCTTGCACCATAATTTGAGTGTGCAGGTTGTCTATATCCATCTTTCTCCTTGTTTTTTTTCTATATTCTAAAATAAGAGAGAGAATTATACATTTGATCTACATTTGGCAAAGTTAGAGCACTTCTTTCAAGCAAATGTTTCTTTTATGGTTTAAAGTTTGTACAAATCCACCATAAGATGAAGAATGGGACAGTTGACTTGAGAAAAATCCACTTGCATCCTGGCCTCCCCCCACTGCCTGTGCATTTTACACATCATAAGATTTTTTATTTGTTCTAAATCTTTAAACAGTCTCGACCCCCACCTCTCTGAGCTTCTCCACGCCTACGCTGCTGCTCACTGCCTCAAGTCAGCTGACCTGCTGCTCCTGGAGGTACCGAGGTCCTAATGGAAACTCAGAAAGGACAGAGCTGTGTAATTTGTTCTGCGATTAATTTTGGACAGCACTTTGTTTCAGCTATGATTGTTTTAAAGGCCTTTATAAGTAAAGTTGAGTTGATTTAAATGCTAAGTATAGATATTACAGCGGAGAGTTTTAGACAGACCAGCCGGCAGACATCACCCAGAAATTATCCATCATTACTCACATTAGGCTGATGTTTGGGTCAATTGTCCCTTTAATATAGATGTACCATTTTCATTCCTCTTCAGCCTATTAATTACAGTTAAATATCTTTTAAATAAAACATGGTGAAATGTGTTATTTATATCATATTTGGTTGCATATTGGTTAAAGTACCTTTGGCAGAAACAACAGCACTCAGCACATCATAAGTGTTTTTTTAAATCAAATATTAAGTGTTTATTTTCATTAGAATATCAAATATAATTTGAATTTTGAAGTTAAAAAAATCAATATATATTACTGATGCAACACTTTTAGGATAATTATTTTATTTGCATTTGAATTGTAAATTCATTTAAAACCTTTCAACACATAAAATCAACAACATATTTAAACCAATCATACCAGAAAATGAAAAATGAAAATATGAAGAGACAGTAAAAAGAGCCTGTGAATTCAAGATTTTATATGCACTTTATGAATATTTTATATTTCTTGGCAGTTTGTGTCAAGCTGGTAAAACATGCCTGTCCAAACTTTCAATTTTATTTTTTCCCCCTAGTTATGAAATATAAATTGAAGTCCTTTTTAGTAAACAAGCGGTGGTCACTCACTTTTCTATGTGCCATGGCACCTTAAAGTCGTTTTTTTATCATATTTTTCTAGAAAATAACTATGAATGTGTATTAACACAATGTCTCAAATGACTCTTCATCTGCTGTTTTTGTTTATTTATCCCAAATATTCAATGTGAATTATTGTGAATACTATTTTTGATTATGAATGATTATATTAGCTTGTATGTAATAATCTGGGATTTATGAAAGTAAACTACCAGTGATAAAAACAGCATTGCTACTCAAACATACAGTGTCCCTATATTCTGCATAACGGTTTCCAAACTTAAATGTGTTGTAGACAGCTGAAACCTGTCATATGTTTTGGTGTTTAAGATAATTTTACTACTAAATAAAATCCAATTTTCTATATCCAGACCCATTTTTAACATGGAGCCCTTCTTCAATGCAACTCTCTTTTTATTGAACCTGGAAGTTGACAGTTTCCGCCTGGATGTCCCTCATCCAGGGGTTATGTCCAGATGATGCCGCTGTCAGGGAAATCTTCTCACCCAATCCGAGTGATGCTCTGAGGGGAGGATTGGTGTTGCAGGTCCCTCCAAGATACAAACTACAGGATCTATCTCCACAGCAGAGCCTCCATCTACCTTCGGTAAGCAAGTCACTAGCTTCCACCCGAGCCCACAACTTCCAGGAGAGAAGAACGATTTTGGGGAGTGGGTAGTGGTTTACATTGCGAACTTTGACACGGGCGGACCGCGTTCGATTGCGGGACACGTCACCTAGGTGATCCACTTTGGACCTCTGAGCAAGGTCCTTAACCCTGATCCATTGCTCCCCGGACGCTTTAAGTAGCTATTGGTCTCTGGAGATGCTCGTTCGTTGGTTCGTTTTTGAAGTTTTAATTTCCCATTAGGGATTAATATAGTATCTTTAAAAAAAATAATGCGCACACACACACACACACACACATATATATATATATTTAAAAATAAATACAGTATATATATATATGTATATATATATATACACTGTATACATACTGTACATATGTGTGTGTATATTTGTTTATTCTTCATTTATTCTTCATCTACTCCATTACTACTGTCTACCTTCACATGTGTACAGGTGCTTTGCTGCTTGGGCAGCTGCAAAGGGATCAATAAAGTTCTGTTCTGCTTCTGCTACTTATCCAAGGTTGACTCACAGGGTCGGTAGAAAACTGGGTAAAACTGCTTCAAATGACATGTAAATAGCAGAGATGGTCTGATTCTTGAAATGCAAACTAATGCTTCTCCCCTTGTTTTCTTCCACACGACGTCTGGCTTCGTTTGGCTTCATGATTAACGATGAAGAGCCAACGTTGCTGCAGGAGGACCACAAACACCAGCGTCCGCACATAAAACTGACAACTCTGGAGAAGGAGCAGAACGAAGTAAAAACTTTAATCTGTCCCTTTTTCACCAAAAAATATGTCAAATCAGCTATCGTACACAATAAATGATTAAATAATAACTTTCTAACTCGTCCTGTATGACAGAAAATATCACGGATTCAGTAAATATTGGTAGAAGTGGAAAAGCCTGGCTTTGTTTTTAATTCACGGGCAGATTTACATGAACAAATATAACGTTATGTTTTTAATCAGTTAAATATTTCAAGAAAGAAAAGAGAAAACAAAAACAGATTAAAGCGAAAAGACAAATCAAATTGGACTTTTGATCCAAAGTGAAAACAATCAAGCATCAGTTGAACATCTGTGAGTCGTGCTTACATTCGCTTTATTCTAATAATTAAAATATAAAACAGAAAATCTTTGGACCCAAAGAACAGAGTTTCACTTTTAAACATCAGAATTTTCTGTGTTTTAGTGATTTTATTTAAATGGAAGCGATATCTTCTCGTATTGTTCATCCGGACTTACATAAAACCTGCATGAAATCAGACGGTAAAATCATCTTAATTACAACTTTTACTTTGCTAAATATTTTCTTTTTGTGTCCAAATAAAAACGATGATGCAGCATGTTTGGGTAACGCCATACTTTGCTTATTTTGCAGCAGAAACAAGTCAAAGTTTTACTGGGGCAACTTGAGGAGAACCATTAAAAACCTCATTATCCACCAGTTCCTGCATGAAACCTGTAGAAATATTAAAACTGTCTCTGAGCCGCACTGTGAGGCCGACTGAGGCTGAGACCAGCGGAGCGTTAAGCATCCCTGCTGCTGCTGCTGGAGGCTGCAGGGCCACCAGGGTCAGCCATCATGTCCAGCAGATCCTGCGAGCAGAACCGCTGCGGCATCGGAGAAATCGTGCTGCAGCTGCAGCGTCTAAAAACACATCTCATGTCAACACGCCTCGTCTGGGTGTGACGCAGCAAAGTGAGCCTTTAACCCCAGAAATAGCCTCGTGCCGGCTGACTCATCGCTCTGGAGCGTCTTTCTTAACGGAAACGCTCCGACTGGCTGACGGAGGCAGGAAACCTCGATGTTCCCTCTGCCTCAGAAAAGACTATTTTTCTTAGAACGTCTGCAGATTCAAGCTTCTGACCTCTGGAGCCGAGCATCACAAGGAAATGAGGCGTTCCAGATCGTTGTGCCAGTCTGAGAGGTTCTACCTTCTTCTACGCTTTCTAAATGAAGACTTTTCCAGACTTTTTCCAGATATTTACAATCTAAGATTAACATCGAACATCACATTGATCATTTCCGTAGCAAACATCAGGTCTGAGTAAAGCACACGACTCAGAAGCAGCATTAACATCTAAATCAAAGATGTGAATCTAACAGCGGAAATGTTGAAACGGTTCTGAATCTTGATGAACAAGAATCTCTATTCTGATGAACAGCGATTCTTTTGGGCGCCCCACCTAATATAGTTTCATTCAGAATTAACATTTGCATCAGGAATAAGTGTTAACATGCTCATTTTTCGCCTGTTTGAAGCAGAATTAACTTTACTTCTGAATTAAAACTCATTTAAACGTGGCCATTAACACTGATAATGCTTTATTTATCTTCTAGTCGTCCTCCAATGATATGGACACACAAACTAAACACAGAGCATCACTAACTGACTTCAACTTGGTTATTGGCTGGAACGATGTGTGGAAGGTCACGGGTGGGAAAACGTTTCCAGATGAGTCGATTCGTGTGACAACAGTCCAAAATCCAAAGATACGTGTGACGAACATATCTGACCGAGATAAAACAGCAGAGGCACATTCAACATCTTCTTTAAAAAGATAAACTAAAATATTGATGATTGAAAATGTGCCAAACATTTTCCCGTGATGCTTTTTCCATAAACACATAAATATCCATTCATTCACTGAAATAAAAAGCTCATTTCATCGTCCAGTTTTTTTCCAACTTTTATCCATTTTAATTCTTTAAATTCAACAAATATTCCTGAAACCAAAAGATGCCCACAGCGAGCTCATCTTGTTGCTTTTACAGCTAAAATTATAAACTTCTGACATAAAAGCTCGTCAACATGCAGACGACACCAAAACAAACAGTTTCCACTGATCTTTCCATTCATTTAACAGAAAACCAGCCATTCACATCACGAAGAAGCTGTTATTCTAATAGATTTAACCCTTTCAGGCCTGTTGTGAGGTTTAAGAATAAAAGATAATGGCACATAGCATAAATAAAAAATGCTCCAGGCTTGCCTAAAAATAAAAAACTAAAATGTACAGGCTTAATAAGTTTCTTTGGAAGGATGCAGCTGCATCTAATGAAAGACAATATGTGGATATCATCTGATAAACAAACTAAATTACAAAGGTTTTAGTTAGGATAGTTGAGGTGACATCAGAATAGTTTAAAGACGTCTGCTTTAACACCAAATCCTGAGCTTACACTTACAAAATAATTATTGTTTCTATGCTTTTATTAGTACATTTTATATAATTTTATAATGAGATTTTAAATCTTGTACTCGTTAAAGTTACATGAAAATGACTTTTTCTTTTCGTCTATATGAAAAAGTTTTTATTAATTTTACAGAAAATGTCTAATCTTTTCAGAGGGATCTTTTATATTGGAGGTTTTACTTTTTCACACTAAATGTTTATAGGTGTCTATATATAGAGGAAAACTTGTGGTTATTATTTAAAGACTCTTATTATGTAGAAAGGAGTAAAAGGAGAACAAAAATCTATGTTTTTCTTTTTTCTTTAAGCTGGTTCTTTGATCTTATAATGCGATAAGATGTTTTCCATCTTTAAATGTGGTTCAAACACCGAGATGATGCATTATTCTGGCTGTAATGATACATTTTCTGATGACTTCTCATTACGCAGAAAGCATTAAATTATATAAACAAGAGTTAAAGAAGACAAAAAAATAAAGTGCTGAAATTGTTATTTATGTTATTATGTCCTTAACATTTTTAAATAACCTGTCAAACCCTTCATGTTGACTGGTTCTACTGTAACTAAGATCTATTTTTCCAGGCGGAGCTTTACCTTTAACGGCGGCAAACCACTTCAAGGTGAAAGCCACGATAAGGAGGTGACCCTCGGACCAAACTCCGGGTCTCGTGTCTCCTTTCGGGCCGGTTTCGGTGCGCGTGCTGCGGGATTAACCGCACCGCGGCTAACTAGCTTAGCTCCGCTAGCTAACCTGCCCCGCAGCTAGCCTAACAACAACCTGACTTACTCGTTTTCGGGGCGACGGCTCGCGGTCTTTTCTGCTCCACCAGGTGTGATTTACCTTGTCGCTGGTGTTGTCGGTGCTGTCAGGGTCTCCTCCGCCGCCTCCTCGCTTCCTCAGCTCGGTCATGTTTCAGTCGTTTCTCCGCCGGGACGTAAATGTCACATAAGCCGCCTCAGAGGGTGGAAAGAGGGAGGGAGAGGACCGTAAAATCCCTCCGTTTTTCCTTTTTTCCCCTAGATTCAAAAAACCAAACAGGTGATGTTAAAGTTGGTCCATGGAGAAGGTCAGCTTTCCTGAAAGTCAACCGTGGCTGTCAGCGTTGCGAAGCTCCGCTGCGTGTGTTTGTTTATCACCGCAGTGCCTGCGCTTCTTCTTCTACTGCTGGAAAGCTGCGCTTCCGGTAGCTACTTTCAAATTAAAATGATAGATAGATAGATAGATAGATAGATAGATAGATAGATAGATAGATAGATAGATAGATAGATAGATAGATAGAT
>JBAJHY010000016.1:9235780-9245878 GCA_037177095.1 Craterocephalus marjoriae | reverse complement strand
TGTGTTTCTGTTGCTTTAGTAGCGACCGCGTTTCCCTCGGACGCCGCCATCTTTGATATGACGTCATTCACGACGCGCCGGCGCGCAAAATGTGCGTCGATGTATTTCCGTAATCGATGACGTCGACGCGTCGTCCCAGCCCTACAGACAAACTGAATGAGCTGAACAGATGAACTGAATGAACCAAACATGAACTGAATGAACCAAACAGATTAACTGAATGAACCAAACAGATGAACTGAATGAACTGAACAGACGAACTGAATGAACTAAACAGATGAACTGAATGAACTGAACAGATTAACTGAATGAACCGAACAGACAAACTGAATGTAGCTAACAGATGAACTGAATGAACTGAACAGATGAACTGAATGAACCGAACAGATGAACTGAATGAACCAAACAGATGAACTGAATGAACTAAACAGATGAACTGAAAGAACCAAACAGAAGAACTGAATGAACTGAACAGACGAACTGAATGAATGAATGAATGAATGTTCTCATTATGTAAATCCCTCACATCACGTCGCCTCACATTTGGGGCCTTGGACTCGAGCTATGCACGAAGTACAGTAACATCTCCAAATCTTAAGATTGAGACTAAACTTTGCTAATGATACTTTCAGTCCGTAGCTAAAGTTATAATCATTATTGTTTTTATGATCATTTACATCCAGCTTAACAGTATGATTGCCTGGCAGTGATACAGGCCTGACTAATTTCAGATTCGGTCCCAAACGCTGGCAGGAGCCATTTCTTTGCAAAATGATGTTTTTGCTAAATGTCAAGATGAATAGCTATAAGAGAAATGTTCGAGTTGTGTGCACAAAATCAATTTATCTTATTTGTCTTTTGTGTAGATTAGATGTTGTTTTATTCACTGTCAATGCATAATCTGGAATACTTGGACAATGCAATGCGCATTGCAGTGTTTTAGAATCTACACTGGGGCACATTTCCCACCCCTCTATCACTGCTTACAGTGCATGCTCCAGTGGTTGGCTCTGGCTCCTCCTGACACATGTGATATAATAAGAAAGGCTCATTCTTGCGTAAGACTTTATCAAATGAGTAGCTTTATAAAGGCCTCGCCCACTTTTTTTCCATTTTACTTGATCAATGCTGCTATTGGTGACGCGCAGAGAAACGTGTAGAACCCCGAGCGTTCTGTGCGTAAAACCCGCCAAGCAGAAAAACTATTTATAGTTCAGAACATTTTTAGGTCATTCTTTCAGCAGTATTTATTTAACCCTATAAATGGCCCCAATAAAGATTGTATGTATAAGTTTGACTGAATTATATGAATATAGCCTGAACAAAATATAATAATCTTGAAGATAGCTAAAGTTTCACACTAATTAAAAAAGTTTCTGCAAATTAAAAGCCAACTGAGTGAGACATAAATGGACAACGTTTATCCATAAAATAAGTAGTTAATGTAAACTGTAACAGTTAATCTACAGTCAGCACAGTACAAATATAAATTACCCTTGCATTATGCTGTACTGAATTTCTCCAATAACGGTCCAAACCTGGACATATTTAGCCCAAACAGCTGTGGAAGATCATGTAGGTCGTGTCCATGCGTGTGCGTGTGTTAGAGAGAGAGAGAGAGAGAGAGAGAGAGAGAGAGAGAGAGAGAGAGAGAGAGAGAGAGAGAGAGAGAGCTTGTTGTGAGTCTCTAAAGATGAATAGATGTATTAATCAGTTTTAGAAATCTCTGTCCAGCGCTCACGCATGCAACGTGCGTAATCAGAAGACATACAATTCACGCACACAAAACGCGCCCCCGTCGTCTCGTCTTCGGGTAGTCCCTTTAAAATCCGAATCCAAGGCCAATGATTTATCAAACTCCAATTATCAAGAAAATGTCACACGAAGGGCATCTTGCTCTGCACTGACGCAAACTCTAGTCTTTCCCACGGAGCTGTAGAAAAGTGTTGCACTTGCTGCTCTACACGGATTCAACCAGAACGCTTCCAGTCCTCTTGGCGTATTTTTACAGCTGTTTTCAGCCTTCCTCCCCCCCACCAAGACCTCTGCAGAACTATGGTAAGTGCATTAAAATACTTTCACTACATATAACCTGTAGTTTCATTAATGTTGGGAGTGTTTTCTGGTCTTATTTATTGTTAATTTGACACTTTTTTTGTAGAAGCAGGTTTGGACGCTGAGGGAGTTGCGCTGTCCCTGGTGCTGAAATGCAGCTGCGGCTTCTCATAAAAAACTTTTCTCACTTCACTGCATCTGTAACTTCTTTTCTTCTATACACGTGCTTGACTATTATCCACGGCTTAAATTGTGGAGAAAAAGCTCAATTTATTCAGAATTAATTTTTTGTTGTTGTTCTTAATTTTAGAACAATTTAGACAAAAGCCATCCGCTCACTCCGTTTACCAAGACACCATAAGCACTAGCTAATCCTTCAGTAACCTTTTTTGGATATTTTTGCGCTCCTTTCAAAACTGAGGGGGTTTTGCGGTTGCTTTCGTTCCCCGCTCTGAGTTAAATTTCAGGGAGTAATTTGTAATTCCCCCTCCCCGGTCCGCTCGCTACTGTAACACCGGTGATCTTGCTTGCCTGCGGGGGAAATCAGAGCAACCAAGAGACCCGCGGCAGCTTGTCTATTGCCCATAGAACATCAGTGGATGTGTGTGACTGAATGACATGAGGGAGGAAATGGGGCGTAAAATTAAAGAATCTTGCAGAAATCGAGAACTGGAAAAGCAAAGCACCCCCTCCCTCCAACACACACAAATACTCTGCATTGATACAGCAACACACCCTGTAGACACCGAGCTAAAACTGGGGTGCAGCCACGAGACCCTTAAAGGAAAGAGCAAAAAATAACGATAAGCAGAAAATGAGCTGATCAGTGTTTTAAGTCATAGGACAGAGATGTGCTGCGGCAGGTTCAAGCCTTCATTTATACCGTTTTGCTCCCTTTTGTGTCGCTGAGCTGCCACTTTCGTGTTCCAGGATTTGTCTGAGCAGAGAGACATGGCCAAGCAGCCGACCAGCGCTCCCGCTGGATACATCCCGATGCCGCAGCCAGAGGGAGCCGCGGGACTTACAACAAACAAACCGGACAACACTGCTGCCTGCCCGTCGCCTGCCCCTCACCATCACCCGGCGCCTCAGCCGCCGCCTCCTTGTAACGAGAGCAAAACTTTTTGTCCCACGGAAAATAAACCGGGAGAACCGGACACCACTAAAGCATATGGGACGTTTAAAAGCACTGCGCCGCCGGTCCCTGGATCGGTTGCAGCCAACTCTGCCTTTAGGAAGGATTCCGTCGGTTCGGCACGCGGGGGGTCCACCCAGTACGGCGACCCGCTCCGGGCCATCACAGAGCAGAACAACAGCGTAGGCAACTGGACGGCTATGAGCCAGACCACCATCATACTGGGAGCAGATGGGAGCGCGTCTGTTCAGCCCGGAACTGCGGCGGGGGTAAGTCGGCTAAATGAACCGTTTCCTGGGCGGATGGAAGCAGGTGCGGCGTGGAGGGTTTCGCATGTGGGTGATGTAAAAAACTGCATGGTTCGTTCCTAAGGATTATTGGAATTAAGTTTTCACAGCGTGTATTTGCTTTATTCCCTGTTCTGCTGGAGCTTTGGTAAAACGGTTTGCACAAAGAACTGCGAAAAGTTCATTCCACGCAGAATGCCTAAAGTAAACTGTAGAAGCATCCTGGGAAAACAAAACAAAAATCTGATACTGAGACAGTTGAAATCTTGCCTGCATGAAGCTGTTCTTGGCGTTACCCTGAGCTGTTTTCTGTCCCAGCTCTGCACAGCATTTGGTTCTCTGCACCTGGTGGGCAAACTTTCCAAACCGCTTATGTCAGCTGAATATCATGAACACCAGAGGTTTTATCTGTGAATCAGAACGATTGGTATTAAGATGAACGAATTAGCCATTTCCAGATACAAACCTTTTTGTGCATCGGATTATTTATACAGTATCTGATATTTTGTCGGATTTCTGTCAGTGCACTTGTTTGAAATGAGCCAGACCGGAATGCTGCTCTCTGCTTGGTTTGCAGTTGAAGAGTTTTGCCCTCTGACATTTTTCTGTGTGCCTGTTAAGCTGAACACAGACGTGTGGACATAGTGGCATGTTTGGAAACACTTCCTGCTTTAATGCAGCAGATGAACTGGAAACTGCAGTGTTGTTCTGTCTGTAAAATTTTAAAGAAGTTTGTTATCATGATTCCACTCTCACAGGTTTGATCATGATGTGGTAATCAGATAACAAGAAACATTGACAAAAAGGAGAAGCAGAGGCATATTTAACTAACATTCTTCAATTGTATCATTTAAAAGTATTGTGCCTATTTGCTTCAAGTTTTTTTTTAATGCTTTAACTAAGCTGTATGTTTTATTCTCTGCAGGGTTTGACTGGCCCCATTGGAGATCTTGGGCCCGACGGTCTCGCCGGACAGAAAGTGAGTGGCTAATGAGCTCCTGCTTTCCTGCTTCAGAGATTACCAGTGAAATGTTGCCAAGCTGCTGTCCATAAACCGCATTGCATAAACCAATTCCTCATGACAAATGAGACTTAATCCAGAAACTTAAATCCCCGTGAGGACATGAAACCCCAGCGTCAGTCCTTGTTAGGCTAAACGTTGCCGGGTAAAGTGTGCCCAGCGCAGTCATGTGATGTGTCGGAGGAATGTTAATTTGGACCATCTGCAAGCTTCCACAGCTCTGTTTTACCTGAGCACAGAATTTCTTTATGTGTCTCACTGCCTATTTGTGCATTTATTATATTCATTTCTGTTTTTTAGGGTGAACCTGGGAAATCTGGGCCTCGTGGAACAGCTGTGAGTAGTAATTTCCTTCAAACATTTTGCTCAGAAAATTTTTTTTAATGAGCATCTGTAAAAAAATTCACAAACTAATTAGAGTTTAATGTTTTTGTCTTGTGTACGCCTCAATCATTAGGGTGTTGGACCAGATGGACCTCCTGTAAGTGACTCCTATGTTATATCAGTTATAGTAGAGATTCTGAACTATGTTCCTATTTGGACTTTATTCATGTCAGTAATATCAAAATACTTGAACTGTGTCCATAAACAGGGACCACCGGGCACTGGAGGACTTCCTGGTGAAGTGGGAAAAGTTGGACCACCTGTGAGTAGAAACAGAAATATGGAAGAAAATGGATGTTTCTTCTGTTGTACTGTAGGTCAACCGCCCAGAATTCACACATTAGCAGGTGTAGCTGCAAGCATGAGCACTGAGGTGGCTTTGGGCCAGCACTGGCCAGTGACAGAGCAGTCGCGATTACTGCACTGTGCACCATGATGTATATATATTATAACTGTGATCCATATCAAACCTTCTCTATGTATATACTTATAAACTCATGAACATTATGATTTCCATTAAAATGAAACTATGTTTCACAGGTGAGCCTTTAATATAATCTTTACATTCAGACCAACAACTTATAGATTCAGCATTTTTTTCTTATTCTACAGACTTGTGAAAAAACTTTTGAGGTTATCAACTCCACACATTAGATTATCTGTAGTCCAACAGGTAAATTACACTGGATATTTCATATGCAAGTATTTTTTTTTTATAGCTAAAACTTATAATTAGCTTAATTCCATAGTATCTTCACCTTTTAGCCATTTTTGGAATTACAGCTTTAATATTAACACAGTTCATCACATTTAAACTTAAATGTTAATAATAGTCTGTACATTTAAATAAGCATCATACTGCAGACAGTAAATAATAACGGATCAGTTACTTAAATATTGATGTGTTTACTGCAGTTAGCAACTCCCCATCAGTAAATGTACAGTAGACATTTGAAGCATAAATGTGGTGATGGTGAAGAAAAATCTGTAATAGTTTTCAAATGGTCTGAAATGAAAATTACCTTAAAATATAAATCACATTGTAAGCAAGAAATGTGAGGCTTCATATCGATGCTGCACATCTGACGAATTCCCGTAACGAATGTTGACACATTCATATCCCTTTCCGCAGGGGGCCATGGGTGTGAGAGGGCCGCAGGGACCTCGTGGACCAACAGGACCCAGAGTAAGTGACAGAAATTTCACCTTTTTACAAGATTCGCAAATATCCTCCTGTTTTACAGGCGAAGCAGCACGATGGAAGTGTGAAACAAGCCTGACCTTATTTCCAGCTGAGACTGCAGGGCTGGTGTTTTCACCTTGTGTTTCAGTGTGTGTGTGTGTGTGTGTGTGTGTGTGTGTGTGGTCCTGGAGACATCTACAACTTTGGCAGGTGGACAGATTTAGTCAGTAATCAAACTTTGGATGAAAATGGATTACTCTACTGTATAAAAAAATGGTTATAACTTGGTGATCTAGAAGTTAGTACAAGATCATGGTCTTTTCTACTTTTACACCCTTGTACCACAATTTTGCAGTTTTTTCAGATGTCTGTGTAGGTTATCTCTGTCTGATGTACAGTATAGACAGACTTGGCTCATGGGTGGGCTTGCTGGTGTGATCCCATTACAAGATGGTTTCTGATGGGGGTGATGCCACTAATTATGTTAACTTGCAACATTAATGTTTTCATCTGGACTTTTCCCTCTTAACTTTAGGGTGCAGCTGGAATGCTTGGCAGTACTGACCTGGTAAAGGATGCTTTTAAAAAGCTTTGAAATTATTTTTCTTTTATTTCAAGAACATTCACTGACTCTCAGTTTGTCTTTAGTGTCCAAACAGTTGTCCACCTGGTACTCCTGGACATCCTGGCCTGCCTGGTATGAAGGTAAGAAAAAGACACTTAAAACTCCCTCCATACCCAAATTTACAATGTTTACAAAGTGTTTTGTTTATTCCCCCAATGTTTTCAGGGCCACAAAGGGGTAAAAGGTGAAGCAGGAGAACCCGGGAAACAGGGGCACAAGGTAATATATGTTTATTTTAGATTAAAAAAGAAAAATCATTGGTGGTATTTTAGGTTAAATCATATGAATTAAAGATTTCACACAGCAATATTGTAAATTTAACTCCAAAAAGTGCATAAAGAGCTACTTGAAAGCACCAGTTTGATATCGCACAAACCCCAATGTTCCACATCAGTAAAAAATATGCATGAACTTAAATATTAAAGGGGTTCTGACACGTTTTAAACACATTTCCTTCATGCTGCTGCATTCACTAAGAAGTGATACAAGCATGTGTGTAAATTCCTCTGACTCCTTGCAATGCACAGAGGAGGATTTATTTGAAATGATGTTCAAGCACAACTATTTTCTTCCTGTAATGTGTCCATGCACCACATTAATATTCATGACCCGACGCTGTCACCCATGTCCTCGCTGAAGACAGGAGCAGCAGACAATACACAACAAGACTGTAGTAATGGCCAGAGATCGATGTCATTATCACTGCTGAAGACACAGGAACTGATGACACCGGTGTTAATTAATGAGCAACATGTTAAACTCAAGTGGAAAATGGAAGTAAAGTAAAAGGGGCTCAGGTCCAGACTCCAAGATGTATGTCTGTGTGCAGGGAAAAGATGCAATACCCATGACATTTATTACAATATCTGATCAAAATCCTGATTCTGCTTTTGAACGTGTCAGAAGCAGTTTACATCACCAACATCACAAACCAAATACCCTTTATCCTGAGCCTCAGTGAGAGGTTGTAGGAATAGACGCAGCAGGTACTGGTTTTGAACGGCACTGTTTACAAAGAGAGCCGGCGGTCTTACCTCTCCACAAAGGCAATCACATCGAAGTTCATGAGTGTGGTAAGTGCTTTTGGAGTGTTGTAATGATACCTGTTGCTTTCTGATACTTCCTCTCAGGATGTTATGAATGGAGTAGGTGCATTTACCTTTTATATTTTTGTGTATGTGTTTTATATATTTGCATGTATTCCTGGGTGTTTTTATCAAAGGCCTTTGCAAACAATGCTGCAATCACTTGTTCTTTCTTTCAGAAATGTTTCCCTGTTTCCTACTTGATTATTCTAAAGTATGCAAACACACCTGTGTTCAAATTGATTCTGCTCATGTCCCTATTGTATGACACTGATTTTTGTTGGATCATTGTATACTGAAACTCAAGCTTGCACATGATTGCCCTTTGTGATTCTCATATAACATGTATCATAACACCCCAAGCTTAACATTTGAGGTTTTCTCCTGACACACTGTTCCCTAAGAGCCATTTATGTGTTTTTCAGGATTTTTGGACATTTATTTTTGGGCTTCTGTTGCTTGCAATATTCCATTTAGGGTAGTTTTTGGGTATATATCTCCCTGACAATGAACAGTGAATGATATACAATATTTTTAGTATTGATTTCAAATTTATTTATTTAGATTAACTCTGATTCTGCTGGGTGTCATGTTATCAGAAGTATCTGTTGTTCCCATTATATTTTGTCACCATGTATATGAACAAGAATACATTTCGGTACCCTCAGAGAGAAATAAAATCAGGGGGAAAGCTTATCATAATGATATGAATTTATTCTGAATTCTGAAAACAAATAATGCATTATAATTCTAACACTCCAGCTTAAGGATATTACACTGTTAATTCTAACTAGTTCGAGCAACTTAAAAACATTATGCAAACTTGCTACCTTGAAAAAATAAAATTTTGTCAACTTGAGTATGAGAAGTTTTAGTTATTTATAGTTTGTTGCATTATTCTCAACTTGATGAGATTGATTTTATTGGATGTTCATGAGGTTGTGGAAGAAACTTGATTAATTTTATATTAACTTGAAACAATGCTTCAGGAAATGTTTGATTTCAAGTTCATCTTACTTAAAATAATTGATGAACTCAAAATGTTCCTTGTTTAGCTACCAAACATGAGGGGGTGGAGCTCTTGTTCTTTCTAACTATTTTCAGACCCCTTACATCCTGTTACGGTTCAGTAACTGCCTAACTGGCTTTAAACACGGGGATGAGCAGGAACTGGAGAAGGAAACATGTTTATAAACTAAAACTATGCTGAATGATGAATTACAGTATTCAACAGGGAGACCAGAACATGTTTTTCTGTCTGTTAGCTGCAGAACTGGAAGGAGGAAAAACAAAAAGTCCTTTAAAAAGTATTGTGTGATTTCAACTATTATCAAACTGCCCAAGTAAAAGTTCAGGTTTCATACAGTTTAATTATCTCTGAAAATGTACTAATAGAAGTGAAGCATTGTGAGAATCCTGCACCTCCACAATTACAATTCCTCCTCAACTTAAATCAGTTAAGTTGTTTCAAATTAATTACATTCATTTTTGCAACTGTTTTCCCTCCTGAGTTCATAGAACTTATTTAAGATTAGTAATTAAGTTATAGCTACTAGAAATGTTCAATTAAACCCAATGATATATTTTACAGTGTACAGTGAGGGTGACTCAGTCATGTGTGTAAAAAAATAGATCAGACCTCTGAAATTAATTAATCAAAATTAGCATATTTCTTCTGTTCAAACCCTTCTTGGTGGTGATGCCCCCGGTGACCGCCCTTGTTGTCAGTGCCAAAAAATGACTCCCCTGTTTGTTGTGGAGCCTGTAGCAGAGTGCCAGGTCTGCCTGATCTGAGCTTGTCAGACAGGTGAGCATCAGTCTGTGAGAATGCAGACTATCTTCTTGCCTTCTATCTCTCAGATAAATGTGGACATGTGGCAGCTTGTGAGCCGGCAATCAAAAGATGGATCGGTGCTGCTTCTTGCAGCACAAAATCTGTTGGGTCAAAAATTTATCAGTGGCACATGATTTTATTTGGGATGACTAACATACAAGAAAAGCTGGTGCATCTTTTCTTCACCATTAATGCAGGACGTGAATTTGAACAGAATTTGCTCTTTTAAGAAATGCAATAAATATAGTAGGCCTACTATACTAAATGTAGTATGGTATAAATATAGATGTCGTCAGGGGTGTCTTGAAATATTAATGGTCAGTCTCCATGATTCTTGGATAGCTGTTATAGAGGCCAAATCTCAGTACCTCTCTAACATCATTTCCACCAGGGTTGTATTCAGTATCATTACTTCTGTGATGTAACCCTTCCACCAGTGTCTTGAAAATTGCAGCCTTGTTGACCTGTGATGAATTCCTCAAGCACTTT
>JBAJHY010000016.1:8209294-8219739 GCA_037177095.1 Craterocephalus marjoriae | reverse complement strand
TCCCGGTCCCGGTCTCTGGTCCCGGTCCCGGTCCCGGTCCCGGTCTCTGGTCCCGGTCCCGGTCCCGGTCTCTGGTCTCTGGTCCCGGTCCCGGTCTCTGGTCCCGGTCCCGGTCCCGGTCCCGGTCTCTGGTCCCGGTCCCGGTCCCGGTCTCTGGTCCCGGTCCCGGTCCCGGTCTCTGGTCCCGGTTCCGGTTCCGGTCCCGGTCCGGTTCTATGTGACGTGTTGTGTCTCTGCAGGGCGGGCCGTACCACGACCTCCTCCACAGCGTGCTGGGAGCGTACACCTGCTACCGGCCCGACATCGGCTACGTAAGTCTGACCCGTTCTACACGGTACCGTGTGATCCCCTGATCTCTGATTGGCTGATCCTCTGGTCTCTCATTGGCTGATACTCTGATTGGCTGATCCTCTGGTCTCTGATTGGCTGATCCTCTGGTCTCTGATTGGCTGATCCTCTGGTCTCTGATTGGCTGTCCCTCCCAGGTGCAGGGCATGTCCTTCATCGCGGCCGTCCTCATCCTCAACCTGGAGGAGGCCGAAGCCTTCATCACCTTCGCCAACCTGCTCAACAAGCCGTGTCAGATGGCCTTCTTCAGGGTGGACCACGAGCTGGTGGGTATCGTTATCATCATGATCATTATCGTTATCATCATCATCATCATGATAATTATCGTCATCATCATTATCAACATCATTATTATTATCATTATTATCGTAATCATTATTATCATCATTATCATCATCATCGCCATCATCATCATCATGATAATTATCGTCATTATTATTATTATCATTATTATCGTAATCATTATTATCATCATAATTATCGTTATCATCATCATTATTATCATCATGATCATTATCATTATCATCATCATCATCATGATAATTATCATCATCATCGCCATCAGCATTATCATCATGATAATTATCATCATCATCATCGCCATCATCATCATCATCATGATAATTATCATCATCATCGCCATCATCATCATCATGATAATTATCGTCATTATTATCATTATTATTATCATTATTATCGTAATCATTATTATCATCATAATTATCGTTATCATCATCTTTATTATCATCATCATCATGATCATTATCATTATCATCATCATCATGATAATTATCGTCATCATCATCGCCATCATCATCATCATCATGACAATTATCGTCATCGCCATCATCATCATCATCATCATGATAATTATCATCATCATCATCGCCATCGTCATCATCATTATTATCAACATCATTATTATCGTAATCATTATTATCATCATCATCATTATCGTTATCATCATCACTATCATCATCATCATTATGATTATCATTATCATTATCGTCATTATCATGATAATTATCATCATAATGATAATTATCATCATAATGATAATAATCGTCATCATTATTATCAACATCATTATTATTATCATTATTATCGTAATCATTATCATTATCATCATCATCCCCATCATCATCATCATCATGATAATTATCGTCATTATTCTGATCATTATTATCATTATTATCGTAATCATTATTATCATCATCATAATTATCGTTATCAACATCATTATTATCATCACTATCATCATCATTATCATTATCCTCATCATTATCATGATAATTATTATCATCATTTTTATCATGATTATCGTTATCATCATTATCAAAATTATTATTATTATCATCATCATGATCATTATCGTTATCAACATTATTATCGTTATCATCATCATTATTATTATCATGGTTCTCACCATCATCAGCATTATCATCATCATCATAATTATCATTATCATCATCAACAACAACATGATTATCATTATCATCATTATCATCATCATTATTAACATCATTACTATTATCATCATCATCATGATAATTATTGTCATCATCATCATCATCGCCATCATCATAATTATCGTTATCATCATCATCGCCATAATTATTGTTATTATTACCATCGCCTTCCTCATCCTCCTCTTCCTCTCCTACAGATGTTGAAGTATTTCTCGGCTTTCGAGGTTTTCTTCGAGGAGAATCTTCCGCGTCTCTTCAGTCATTTCCAGAGCAGCAGTCTGACCCCTGACCTCTACCTCATCGACTGGTGAGCCGCCGCCGCCCGCTGGCCCGTGCAGGTGTGTGCGTTGTGTGTGTGACGGTGCGTTGCTGCAGGATCTTCACGCTGTACAGCCGCTCGCTGCCGCTGGACGTGGCGTGCCGGGTGTGGGACGTGTTCTGCCGGGACGGCGAGGAGAGCCTGTTCCGCACCGGCCTGGCCATCCTGCGTCTGTACGAAGACGTGCTGCTGCAGATGGACTTCATCCACATCGCCCAGTTCCTCAGCCGCCTGCCCGACGACCTGCCGCCGCACGCGCTCTTCAGCGCCATGGCAACCACGCACATGACCAGCCGGAACCGCCGCTGGGCCCAGGTATCGTTATCCGGGGCGGGCCGGGGCGGGGCGGGCCGGGCCGGGCCGGGTCTCACCTGTCCGTCTGCCTGCAGGTTTTCTCGGCTCTGATAAAGGACGGAGGAAAGGAAACGGAGAAGAGCTGCAGCCCGGCGCTGAGGAGCTAGCGATCAGCTGCCGGCTCTCCTCCAATCAGGTGCCGGCTCTCCTCCAATCAGCTGTCGGCTCTCCTCCAATCAGCTGCGGGCTCTCCTCCAATCAGCTGTCGGCTCTCCTCCAATCAGCTGCCTGCTCTCCTCCAATCAGCTGCCGGCTCTCCTCCAATCAGGTGGCTCGGTGGGACTGAGGATCAGTTTCATCTGGAAGCTCCATCAGATTCTTCGTCTTGTTTACGTTTTCCATCCGATTGTTTTCTGTGTGAGCGTCGCACGTCCCGCGGAGCAGAACCAGAACCTCCGATGGTTTCCATCCGTTAGTCTGGACCGGGTCGACCCGGAACCGCAAAGACGATCAGCATTTTCTGCTGCTTCTCATCATTTTTACTCCATCTGATCAGAAAATGAATCATTTTCTGAACCGGTTCATCAGACAATTCATTGGTTTCACTTCCTGTTTATCTCACTTCCTGTCCAACACTCCGGTCATCTCATCCCTTGTTTCTTGTTCGGCGTCTCCAAACACTCCAAACGTTCCGCTTCCAGCTGTGAAGGAGGAAACTCGGCGTTCCAGACGTTCTCCAGCAACACGGAGCTGCTCCCACTCCGACCAGGAACGCCGTTCCCACCGACGACGTTCCACTTCTCTTTACACGTCTTTAGACGCTTAAGGCACGTCTCCATCGCTTCGTCTCCATCGGATCGTCTCCATCGGACCGTCTCCATCGGATCGTCTCCATCGTCTCCATCGGACCGTCTCCATCGGATCGTCTCCATCGGATCGTCTCCATCGCTTCGTCTCCATCGGATCGTCTCCATCGGATCGTCTCCATCGGATCTTCTCCATCGGATCGTCTCCATCGGAGCGTCTCCATCGGACCGTCTCCATCGGATCGTCTCCATCGGATCGTCTCCATCGGATCGTCTCCATCGGATCGTCTCCATCGGATCGTCTCCATCGGATCGTCTCTATCTGATCGTCTCCATCGGATCGTCTCCATCGGATCGTCTCCATCGGATCGTCTCCATCGGATCGTCTCCGTCGGACGTCTCGGCTCAAACTGTCAGCGTTTCCCGTTGACTATAAATTGTAAAAAATGCGGAAGAACGTGCCGAAAGTCGGGATCACGGACACGCTGACCAGGAACGCGGTGTGATGTCACATCTGGACAGATGAAGTGCAATAAGGCGATGAAACTGTTTCCTGGTTCTGCTGTGGCGCATCCAGCTGAGTCGGGCCGCTCGGACTCGCTCTGCCTTACAGCGGGTGTACATACGTGTAAAAATGGCCTCTGTGTATCGGCCGCTGGCTTCGCCTGTAAATAAATAACAGCAGCAGAATTCCTGTCGTTTAAATAAATGATCTGCTCTCTGCTTCAGTCTAAACTTTATTTATACAGAACTTTGCTTACAAATGATTCATGAATGCAGCTTCACAGCATGAACGCAGGACGATGATGAAGGTGAGGAAGCAGCATCATCTTCTTCCTCGTGGGTTAAAATAAAGTTTTATTTTGGTTCAGTTTCGCTGGAGAAAGACGTGGAACATCCAGGCAGGTAAGAGGAAGGTTAAGGACCGGGACCAGGACCAGGCCTCTTATTCCTGAATATCACCTCTTCTCTCTGAAAGTAACATTTCATCAGCCAAAGCAGGAGCTGCTGTGTGCAGATTCCACCACTAGATGGAGTCAGAGGACCAGATTTATTCTCCAGAGAACTGGTCCAGCGGCCGGACCGATGCTGAAGTTTTAGCTTCCAGATGAGGAAAACCATCAGGACAGACTTTGTGTCCAGTTTCTTCCCGTAAATTATTTTGTCTTCCTGTGCAGGGTCCAGGTTCTGGTCTGACGTCTAAACCTGAAGTTAATCTTGAATCACATGTTTAATAATAAAATGAAAGCTGATTTTAAAAAATTGTTTATCTGTAGTATGTAAGTATGTGTGTGTATATGTATTTTCATTATCTTTGTGTATGAAAGTATGTATATGTATGTATGCGTGTTATGTGAATATGTTTTAAAGGAGCTATATTTGATATTATTTTAATCTTTATTAGAAAAATGGTTTCTACACAGTATGTTATGTGGTAAAAGGGGTAAGTCCATCAAAATGAATGACTCATTGTTTGCGCATATGAACGAGTCCAGGCCTTTTTAGTTAGCAAAAGCAGCAAATTTTTAGCTTTGGCGTGACGCTCTTTCTCGGCCAATGGCCAATGGCCAATGAACTTCTGTAACTTCCGGATTCCTTACGCTCTTACTGGCTGATCCGAATCCGGAAGAACTAGCTGCTTTCGCTAACTAAAATAGCTTGACTTAATATCACGTATAGCTCCTTTAATAACAGAGGAGCACCAAACATAACATAAAGATAAACATGACATATAACAAAGTAAAATGTGTCACCTGGTACTTTGCCAAAAGTTTGCTTCTCCAGTAAGTGTGAGGAATGTCATGGATGGACAAGCGCAGATTGTGGTAGCTATCTTTAAACAGCAGCTGCTTGGGATCCTCTAGCAAAACTCCGCCGAGGCTCCTCTCCAAGTCCAGCACCTCCTGCACAGACACAGAGAAACAGAGACGACAAGATATTTATTTTAACACCTTTACGAATTCAATAAACCCTGCTTTCAGATAAGCTGAATTAAAAATGTGTTTTTTGCATTTTGCAGGTTCTCTGAGCAGAAATGTGTGAAAGCTGTTTGAACTTTAGCAGCCAGAAATCACTCAGTGTGATGCCAGCAAGCTCATGTTTACTATCCTGGCTGGGCCGCTAACGTTTCATCCAGTTTTTCCTCCAGAGAAGAAAAATATATGCAACGGCAGAGTTCAGTCACTAGATTGTTTAGCAGAAGGTTTTTTGTTATTTCCTACTATTCTAAGTTGTGGTTTCTGTTGGGACAGAAAGATTCAATATACTGTCCCAAGATTTAATTTGGTGAGGTAAGGTAGATCTGAATGGTTGAGAGGCAACAGTACGCCTCGATTGCCCAGAGCCACTATGGAAATAACTTGTATTAACTTTTAGTGTTATTATTTCATGACATGCCTCAATATAGCACACACACTTTCCATTCCATTTATAGTCTTTTAAATTTCCTTCGCATTATGCTTTTTGACTTTGGATGTCAAGTCATATCATTCTGATGGTTATGTTCTTCCTCTGTGACTTTAAAACATACATTTTCTGCTTAAAAATAAGAATAAAGAAACCAGAGTCTGTCATTATGACCCTTTACATATGAGTTAGTTTGTGATGATGGATATGTTTTTAATCAAATATTCTTTTTTTACGGGAGCACTGCTGCAAATGTATGGGTAATGTAGTTACCAGGTCCTGTAGTTACCAAAAGAAAGTGATATATTTAAATTTGCTGAAATAATATTTATCAATGTGACTATTTGAAAATAATATATAGAAGAAAACAAAATCCCCAAGAATGCAGTACTAATTCTGTAAGTACTTTAGTGTTTTAAGGAAAAGTAAGGAAAAGTGTTCAAGGCAATCTTCTAGCAAAAATGTTATGAAATAAAATATAATTTCATCGTTAGAATTCAAATAAATATAGAGTTCAAGCTGAGTTACAACTTTATGCTCTGGCAAAAACAGTCTTCTTCAGAGTGAAACCACCAGCATGGCAATGTTCAGCAAACGCAGCACCTGCTGCCGAGTACATGAAGCTTCCAGGTACAAAGGGCTCCTACTCTTAGGATTCTGTTAAAATTCATAGAAATATGATATTTTCTAAGAATTTCCCCTTGAGGCCAGATCACTGTGAAGATAAAAGTATCTCAAAAAGCATCTCACCCCTTAAGAAACCTAAAAAAAGCCCCAGTTAGAAGCAGGGAGGGGGGCTTTTAAGAGGTTTAAGAGTTTCATATGTAGAGAAGAAAACGTCTGAGAAAAATAGGTTGGAAAAGTGTTCTCCAAATGCTGAGTTATTCTAAGTTAGTGAAATGCTACAGAGGAGATCATGCAGAGATAATTGCCTGAGGTCCATTTAATTAGAGTTGCAACATTATATAAACTGTAAGATGTTCTCCAAATAAAAAAAGCAACATTGCACCATGTATTTAATCTCTTTTGAGGCTGAAAGGTACAGATTTACAGACACAACAGACACGGTTTATAAAAACCTGAGCGGCACCTTGAGTGCATGTGGAGTGTCATGGATGCAGTAGATCCGGAGGCTGTAGTCCAGAGAGAGACATGGCGCTCGGGGGGCGAACAGAGCCAGCTGCAGGCGTTTGCATGCAGGCTGTGGAGGGCAGGACTGGCCTACGAGGCCGTACGTTCCCAGCTGCTCCATGAGGATGTGACAACACTCCTCCTCCAGCTGCAGGTAGCACGGTGACGACAAAGTCTCTTCCCCGACTGTTAGTACCTCCTGAGAAAAGATAAGAAGTGCTTTCAGTACCACATCGGCCAATAAGAAAGCATGCATCATTTGATATGAGTTTAACGGCGTCTCACCTCCCATGCACCTTGGTGCGTTTGTGTCTTGAGCGTCAACGTCCAGTCAGGTGTAGGCGTGTCTAGCTGGGCACAGTGAGGCAAAGTAAGGACCACAGGTCGGTTCAGCAGCATGCCAGATGGGCCACAGCTCACCACGGGACTGAGCACGGTCTGACTGCCCTCAGATGGTAACCTGGAATATAGCCCAAAGATGAGTTTGCAACAAAATACTGAACCTGCTTTATAAAAGCTAATTGCCATGACTATATTTGGAATTTGTTCAAATTTCTGTCCTCGGGAAAAGTGACAAAATTACCAAATAAACTTCACAGTAGCGAGGATTGCATTCGAAAAGTTACTGATTGAGGTGAGACTGAGGTCTGCTCTGCCTCGCGGCTGCAGAGGCAGCGGCAGAAATAAAAGAGTAAAGAAGGACACTCACGTTGTTTTGTCCCACTTGTTAATAATGAGGTACATCTCATAAAACTTCCCCTGGGGGATCGTGCCGGGTGGGACCAGCAAACTCACACCTGAGGGAAAAGACGTTACGTTTAGTCTTAAATGTAATCAACGTCAGATGACACCGATTCACCGGAGGGGCACGGGAATTCAGGCTTTATTGTTATGTGATGTGTTTTACCTGTGTTGGGAATGGTAAGACGTCCTCCCAGGTTTCCCAGGGTGGCACTCGTGCTCAACCCGGGCTCTCTGGACAGAGTGTGACTGTGAAACTCCCGCTCTCTGCCCACAGTGCCCACTGATTTCAGGCTGAGGATCTCTCCGTCAGCAGTGCACATGTCGGCTGGAAGCTCCAGGGAGGAGAGAGTGGAAGAGTTGTACACCTTGATTTTCAGATTGGGAATTGGGTCCAACAAGGGAGAGGTGGTCATTGGAATTTTGTGGGGGCTGTCGTTGACCCCTTGTTGCAGTGAGAAGAGCGGCCCCCGGAAAGTGCCTGCTGTGGCCGTCAGATCCGGAGGAGCTGAGGGATGCAGCGGGTGAGGGTTATCTGTGGACAAAGGGCATTTCTCATTTCTCTTATCTCCAGAAAAGAAAAAAAAGCAAGGCTGGCAGTGCTAAAAGTGACGCCAGTGAAATGGATTAATGTTGATATAATTAATTAATTAATATTTGATGGCGAGAGAAAGAGAAGGAACACCATGACAAATGCTTAAAAAGTGAAAAATGCAATGCAGTGAAGAACAGAGAGCTGACTGAGAGGAGATAATGGCTCAATTTATTCATGGTGTAGTAAAAATAGCAATGAGATAATGAACCCAGTTCTGACAAAGAGCTTCCGTGAAAGTGTGTAGCACGAGTAGGTCAGAAAATAAACAATGACAAGAAGATAAACTGAGAGCAAATGTGTAGCCAGTGTGAGAACTCACCCTGTCTGGGAGGCTTGTAGTTGCCTGGGTGGAACGCAGCAGTGAGAGCAGATGAGGAATCGGTTATGTCTCCGTGGAGATGGCGACATCGACGGCGATATGCCAGCACGCCCACGCACAGCGCCATGACCACACTCAGCAACAAAGCCACCACCAAACCAGTGTAGACTGCTACACCCATACCCGGGGCCATCGCTGGAAGAAGAGCCGACAGGCAGCCAGTCAGTGCACCACCAACAAATCAGGATATTTACTATGAACTGCAATTTAAATACAATGAGTTAGTTATTATGGTTTGTTACTACTGAATCTGTTTTTATTCCGTAATCGATCATCAGACTAGAAAAGTACAGATCCGATTCAATTTTCTCTTTCTTTGTTTCTCATCAGTCTTTAAACCACACATCAGGTTGGACTATTTATCAAATAAAATGATGATAAGTCACCTTAAGCTTTGAGTGACTGAACACTTGACTAAATTCACTTAAGAACCAAATCTGTAACAACATGCTTCTTATAAATAAAAATGACATGAACATGTAATGAAAAAGAAAAGAAAGTCATGACACACACAACAACACATTTACACCATCAGTGCTCATTTTAATTTTTTGCAAATAATTTGGCATGGGATCATTAAAGCCCTGTTCTTATCAAAGTCAACAAAATCTTCCTTTGCTTTAACAGCAGTTAAACACTTTTGTAACCACTAACAGGGGTCAAAGACTTTCAATTTCAATGTTGATACCAAATGTTCTGTTAGAAATAAATATTGTAGTTATAAATGTGTAATTAACACCTGTAACACTGGATGACCACATTTTGCCACTTTTTGAATATTTTCTCACAAAAAAGTTCAGAATTTCACATCAATATCTTGGGAAAATGTGCAAAATATAAACAGTATCCTAACAAAATTATGAACCAAAAGAATAAACAAAGGGCAACCAGATCAGAGCCTGATGCTATTAAAATGCAACAGATTGAGGATGATATCGACAGTCCTCAGGCTGACCCGGCGGCTGAATGGTTAGAGCGAAAAACACTTGATGGATGAAATTAGGTGAGATACAAAACGTGATGGTATAAATGATGGAAAATATGAAGAAAGTTTGGAAGATATAAAATAATTTATTTAAAGGTAAATTATATCAAGAAATTATATGATTTGATTTCAGTGACATTCTTGAAAAAGCCAAGCATGGCTGCAACAGGAAGTTGGACCAATGAATTCCACTCAAATCCAACTCCATACCAAACTCAACATGTTAAAGATGCTATAAGTGAGCATGATTGGGCAATAATCGATAGCTTGTAAAGCAACGTCATTCTGACTTTATTGGAAGTATGGATAGTCCAACTCTACGCTCCATCAAGCAGCAGCCTGCAGCCAAGTTTCCCAGACACTCTGGGATGCACAAGGTCATTGTTAAAATGATTCTCCTTCAGCACCAAACTACCAACCAGAAACACTTCTGGAGCCTGAACTTGTAAAACTGGCATGTGAATTTTTAATCTAATTAATTTAAACTTCCAATAAAATTCTCCGAGCTTTACTGAACATGTGCAAGAATCAGTCGGGTAATATGGCTTGCCGGTGAAACCAGCTGAAAATGTGCAAGTGTGTGAATGTGAACCATGGCATCAGTACACCGTGTTCCAGATTATTCTGCATGCAGGATTTCACTTCATGAAACATCTGGCTTTTATTTTTCTGTGGAAGATTTTGCCCGTGTTGTTCCTCCTGTCTGTTAGATCACCGATAATCTCAGGCAGGTTTGACCACTAACTTCCCAGCTGAGCTTCATTAAAGAAAAACTACTTAAGGAAGTTATTTCCATGCAGAATGGGGGATAAGAAAAGATCTTTCTGCAGATTAAAAGTGTGAAACACCTTGTAAGAGGAATTAAGATGTTGGACACGTCAGTGAAGCGGATGAAGTAAATGAATGAATGAACAAACGAATGAATAAATGAATGAATGAAAAAACGAATGAATGAATGAACAAACGAATGAA
>JBAJHY010000016.1:7996530-8007410 GCA_037177095.1 Craterocephalus marjoriae | reverse complement strand
GTGTGAATGTTGTTCCCTCTCTTGCTCGAAGATCAGTGAGATATATGGTTATATATATATATGTATGTTTTTATATGGTCTCCTATGGTTTTGTATTCTTTGTTTCTGTTGTAATGCTACATTTATTATGCTGCAGCTAATGGGGATCCAAATAAATAAACAAATAAACAAAACTTTTACTGTATATCTCACCTGTAACAGAATCAAGGGCACAACATTCACACTTTCAAAGAGAAAGAGATCAAAAATCCTACAACAATCATGGTGCAAACAGTTAAACCATCACACCAACATTTTTCAACTTCAAACATTCAGCAGGTAACTTTGTTTTTTATTTAACCTATATTTAAGCAGGAAATCGCATAAAGATTAAGAAAATCTCTCTTTCAAGGGGAACCAGGCCAATATTGCAGCAAATACAGCAGTTACAACATTACAGATTTGAAACACAAATAAGGGACAAATTTCCATTCATTGGATTCAACATCAAGAATTCTCAAGTTAGCAAGCAATGAAATCTGTTCAGTCAAGTTTTTTTTCCGTAACAAATTCCAACCAGAATAAGCAGACTGAACAAAAGCCTTTTTACCAATCGAAACTTTTATCAAAACTTCACTGAGCAACTAGGTAATACATGCAGGCAGGCAATAAATCAAATATTGCTTTATAAATGAAATAATGACTTCCTATGTTGCAAAACAGAAAAGAAAGCATATTCAGAATTGCGATGACCTAATGTTGGGAATGTGTTTCCAAACAGACACAACTGAATGGAAGAAGCTGACTTTTTCACATTTCTTTCTAAGATTATTTTTATAATCGGCTCCACCGCTGCAATGTTTGCTATAGGAAAAACACAAGTATCCAGGCTTTGAACCTACAAGGCTTATATATTTCAATAAGCTGTTCACATAGCAGTTCCCCCTGATCCTTTAAAGGTACATTTAACTTCCAAGGATCCAAGAACTAAAGAACTGCTCTAACCTACAGGTGTATGTGTACTGAGATGCAGCTAATCATTGAAATGAGCAAGGAGACGCTCAAAGAAGTGATACCAAATCATATTTTGTTTTAACATTTGAGAGTTTGCATCCATTTCTAGTCCCTTTTCTGCATAGAAACTATCCTATATTCTACTTTCAGCTCCCCTCAAACAATAAGCAATTGCATAGCTCACACATCTGCACTTGTCATGCATCCTAACAGAAAAGAGTGACTATATAGAAACTCACAAATACTACACGCTTACACTGCTCACTATTTTCAAGTATTGGATGTTCTTATCACCAATACTGCTGACAAATGGGCATTTCAGCCGTGCACAGTACTATAAACATACTCACAAGATGCTCAGCAAAAGCAGCAGGATCAAATGAGTTTCCCTCAGAAAACAGCTGGCTGGCTTTCTCCTTTCCCAGGTCTGTAGCTACAACCAGGAGCTGGGCATCTAGAGCTGCTTCTCTCGCCTGTCGAACTGAGAGGTGGGGGGTCAAATAAAAGTGTTCGATCTCACAGACTGAACAAGGGTGAAGACGTGTTATAACGGTATAAATGGTTATCCTGGTCATAAATAAATATGACAAATGACCACTTTTAAATGTTGATTTACAGTCTAATTAATCTGCATGTTTTTGGTAAGTGAGGATGCCAAAGTTCAGCGTAACTGGAGAGGAGGATCAGGCGAATACGGTGACTCCTAAATCCTCTGTTTAATTTTCTCCTTCTGTTTACAGGATGCACAAAGGACCTACAGTTTATAATACTAATCCCTCTAGTTGCATCACACCTACCATCTTTAAAAAGTTTGTTTGCTTCTTCTAAAACCTCTGTTAACTTGTTGTTGGATGGACTCAGCATATCTTCCCTGTTTTCTGAAAGGAAGAAAAAGACAAAGAGAGGGTGAATGGACGATTTGTTGGGAAATAAACAACTAAAAGCCATGTCTCAGGTTTTACTCACGTTGTACTGAGTTGATGAGGTCTCTGTACTTGCTCCGTATTTCTCTCCTGAGGCCAAGGTTATTGTCATCATCGTCATCTTGCTGACCAGCTTGGTTCATGTCAGAGTTGTCAGCTCCATCAACCTGCTGCTGCTGCTCGGCTTTCCTCCGGCCAGGAGTGCCGTTCTGCCGGGGAGCCTCCTCATCACCGCCGCCCCTGGACTTCTTCATCCTCAGTCTGTTCGTGGGTGAGCTTTGGGTTATAAGAAAGGAGAGCAAATTATGTTATTTATGTTGGAGAACTAAGTAATAATATGCAGACGAGCTGAGTGCTGATAAAGACAACAAGATGCTCAGCGTTTACTTGGCAAGCTAGAACAGCCTTACAAGTGCGCCAATTTTTTAAAAGTTTCAATAAATACATCGGGAGGGGGTGGGGGGTGGAATCTAAATATAACTGTACTATTATTGTACACAACACAAAGTAGACCGCGATCGGCTAGAAGCGAGACTTACATGTGTGGGACTCCGGGCGTGCTAAACCAGAGCTAATCGTTGACAACGTTGCTATTTGGAAACGGTTGTTATTGTCCGTTCGGATACCTCCAAATGTAAACTAAGTATGTACAGCCCCAACGTAATCAGAGTAAAAAATACCAGAAGACCAAACTTCCAAGCTTTTGAAAATAAATGATCAAACAGCGATCAAGCCGGACACATCCTGGCTTCCGCGTTAGACAGGAAGCTGAAGTTAACTAGCTACAACCCGCAGAGCTAAAAGACCATTAAAATTGTAATTCTGTTTAACCGACGCGCAATGGGTTATATTCAAGAAATACGTAAAAACTGATTATTAGAACAAAATATAGAATGAGTTATTTTGTGAATATTTTTATTTTACTAAACAATGATTAGTATCCAATTATGGGTGCAGTCGAGGAATAAACGGGGTATCATCTTGGTTTAATTCGTCTCTACACATCTTTGATCGTCTTTGGCGCTAAACAGACAACGGCCCTAAATCACTGTATAATATATAATATATATATATATATAATATAAAACAAACTGGTTACAAGGCATTCTAATGTAACTATAAAAAACAAAAACAACAAAACTCTTTCTCTTTCTTATGTAAAATGTTATAAAGGGAAAGAGAGAGTCCTGTTTTGTCACAAAATTAGTTTCTTTTTCTTCTTTTTATTTTACCCTTTACGATCTTCACAGATGTTTCTTCATAAATCACAGAAATATCACGGTATGGTTATACAGGTCTTTTCAACGCCAAAATGATAGAACTAAAAGTTAACCAGGTTATAGCCAAAGTAGACAAAGTGGATTAATCTCAAGTTTACACATTTTGGATGCTAAACAGTATAGGCTATGTGGGAAGTTTGAATGGCTGATAAAAATGAACTTATATTGTCAAACCCTCAAGAGTAAGGTGTTAGGCCTACTATATGTTTTGATTACTCTGAAGAACTTTAAACCCAGATCCTTAGATCGGTATGTAAAAGATAATCCAATTAATTAAATAGCTGTAGGTTTGGCTGCACATCCTTAAAAAAAATCTTTGCTCATTCTGAATCACAGATAATATGGACCATGCAAATTATAGCCTAAAGAACTTAGCCTAAAACAGCCTGTCTTTTGTTTCTTTTTTCATAATTTTGATTTTTCTGTAGGTGTATTAAGTTACAAAAAGAAACCTGTTTATATTATATGTACGGAATTAGGCGGGTTTAATAGAAAAAAAAACTACAAAAACATCAGACGGTCGCAGCTAATATACGTCAGCAGACCCTAAAAAGATTAGCGCGAGACAGCGCTCCTTGCTGGACAGAATTTGTATGGAGATCTATGAGAATTTGATTGACTGTTGTCATGGTAACCAAAACATTTCTCTCCAAGCTGCATTAAACTTAACTTACCGAACTTAATGAACTAAGTGAATTCTGATTTATTAAAGAAACGTAAACATCGTAGCCTATAGATATGCAGTTTTCTAGTGGAAATTATTTTAACTCTTAAAAAGTAGGCTATTACCTATAATTAGCCTATGACTTTTTCAAATATTTGATCAGTTCCTATGAACTATGAAAACTGTCCCCTTCCCCCCCAGTAACAGATGAACACAGACAGACACTATGCGATTGATCGCTGATCGTCTTTAACGTCACAGCTAATCCCCTCCCGACCTCTCCGTGCGAGGCAGCCTGTGCACAGAAGATTTTGGGGTCAGTAGCACTCCAGCACGTGAGCACGCGCCGTCCAAACGCACGTTTACGTTTACGATGGGGGAGCTGAGGTCCCATTCACCTGCGCGCCACCTGGACCTTACCACCTTTGAGTCGTCCGGAGCAGAAGAGAGGAGCCGCTACGTGGAATCCTGCGCCCGACTCGGAGTAAAACCAGTCCAAGTGTTAATTAAATCCCTGAACCAGTTCATCGCGGAGCAGCATGACGCCTCTTTCGGGGTGATGAGAGTCATGCATGAATCGTATGAAAAAGAAAGATCGAGGAATCTGCAAAAGTGCCGCGAGGAACATGAGAGGATTATTCAGGTGGGACAGAGCAGGCGGCCCAAGGAAAAAGTGAAGGATCAGCCAGCAGAGAGACAAAGTGGACCCATCCACTATGCAGACCTGTGTCTGAAGGGAAAATGTGGAAGCAGGTCCACTCTCACAGACAAAAGAGAGCCGGGCAGGAGCAGGGTCAGCAGCTTCAGTCTGGGAGAGCTCAGACACTCTCCTGCTGCTGACATGAAGCTGCAGAAGCTCACCTCAGACATTAACAAGAAGATGCGCGTGACCATATCAGAGAGAGACCGCAAGATCGCGGCTCTCATGCTGCTGAAGCATCAGGAGGAGCAGGACCGCCTCAAGCTGTCTCAGCAGGAGGAGCAGAAGCGACAGCAGGCGCGGAGGCTGCAGGAGGCCCAGCAGGCCCAGGCGGAGAAAAAGCAAAGGAGGAAGCTGAAGCAAAGCATGAGGAGCTGGCACAGAGAGGTGGAGGCGCGCAGGAGGCTGAGGGCGCACGAGGAGCAGCTGAGAGCGGGGCAGCTGGAGCAGGAGGTGATGCTGCAGGAGGACCGCTGGAGGAGACTGAAGGAGGAGGTGGAGGCGCAACGCAGGGAAAGGATGGAGGTGGCGCAGAAGGAGGCGGAGGAGCGCAAACGCTACCAGGAGCTGCTGCTGAGGAGGAATGAGGAGGTGGAGAAGAAGCTGAGGGAGAGGGAGAGACAGGTAGCGGCGGAGAAGCAGGAGAGGGCCCGGAGGAGCAGGGCGGTGCTGGAGGAGCGCGAGCAGAGGAGGCTGCAGGAGGAGAACCGCAGGGAGCTGCTGCGCCACCTCCTGCTGAAGCAACAGGTGGAGCAGCAGGTGGAGGAGGAGGAGGCGCGGATGAGGAGCGACCTGGAGAGGAGGCTGAGGCGCTCCTCTGAGAAGCGCGCGCAGGCTGTGGAGGCCCAGCTGAGGGAGCTGCAGGAGCGCGCGGCCCAGGAGGAGGAGCAGATCCAGAGAGCGCAGCTGAGGTCCAGACTGCAGCGCGTGCAGCAGCGCACGCACAAGCAGGTCCTGCTGCAGCTGAGCCAGCGGCGCGCGGAGAGCGCCGGCGCGCGCGCCGTGGCGCAGCGCAAGAGCAGGGCTCAGCACGCGCGTCTGCTCAACAAGCGCAGGCAGACCTGCCACCTGAGGCTCCGGGAGGAGGTGCGGAGAGAGGAGGAGGCGGCGAGGAAGGCCAGAGAGAGCTGCGTCTCCGTGAAGGAGTGGAGGAGGGAAAGGCTGAGGAGGCAGCGCGAGCAGATTCAGGAGGAGGCGCAGAGGCTGGCTCGGGCCTCCTTCCACATGAGGGAGCGCGTGAGGCAGCAGGCGTGCACGCGCAGCTTTAATCAGATGGCCCTGGAGGCTCAGCTGACGGCCTCCATAAACCGCATGAAACTGTGAAAGACGTGATTTGTGTTAGTCCAGTTTACCCAGTTAGTTCCCAGTCAGCATTGGCTTTGCCCACTTTTACACCGACCCAGCCTACTCTGCCTCTAACGGCTTCTATTTACTGGTTAAACTGGTTAACTCTGAACTCGGCATGAGGACTCATGAGTCAAAGGCAGAGATGGATGAACGTCCTCACAAACACACAACTGGTTTTGTTACTGCTGAGCCATAAAGCATGAAACTTTGCAACCATAGGATCATATATCAGTAAGTATTTGACAAATCTTACATGTAATGCTGTTATTTGGGCCTTTTTTTTTAATAGGCAAAAAATCAAGAATATACCCACTTCTCAGGGAGCACTACACCACTGGACATGATTATCTTCCTTTCTCATCCAGAGTATCTCTGTGTGCTGCCAGGAGGAAGCTGGATTAAAAAAACTATAAAACAAATGAAGAATAGCAGTGCTGGAAAAAAATTACACACAGGCCATGGATGATGTCACATGCCTGAGGTTTTGTCCTTGGTTTTACATATTTGGAGAGCTCTGGGCTGAAACTGGAAACCACAGCTGTGTGTTGGGACCAAATCCAGTTTGTTTTGAGTTTGTTCAGTTTCAGTGCATCCATCAGGTCCCTGAACACACCACGGCAGCCAGTAAGGAAGCAGCAGAGCAAACAAGAGCCTAAAGGTTAATGTTCATCTGGTTGTTGTGCGACTCATTTTGGAAATCTGACATGGGTTACTGTGTCAACAAAATACAAATTGTTTGACTTTTTCTGCTTGTTTCTGTGTTTTTTCTCCTTCACTTTCAAACAGGTGTGATTTCTTTTAGCTCTTAATGCTGTGATAATATGTAGAACACTATAAACAAACTGATTGTCATGTAATTGCTTTTATATCCTATTATTTCCTCGATTCTATGGAAGTAGAATTTGGATGTTTTATCATGTTTGAGTGAATAAATCTTGAACTGTAAAACTGATTCATTTTGAACTTTTCTGTAAGTAACAGATTTAATAAAACATCCTGGTTTTCACACCAATATTCAGCAATGCATGGTCACTGACAAAAGACACAAAACATCATTTGTTTTCACTACAGAAGAAACGTACTCAATAAAAGTTACATCCTGGGTCTTATAACAGGAAGAACCGGGCTGTCTCCATGTGACTGACATCATGTAACAGCTTGTAAAGATGTTTTGGAGACACTCTACATCTTTCTAAGTTAAATCTAAGATGCTATGTCATATAAATTGTTAAAAGTCACTTTATAAAAAAACCTAAAACCTCTGTGACCTGGATTTCTTATTATCTGTGCAACAGTGTCAAATTATTTTCTCTTCTTCCTGTTAATCTATCCAGTGACTTGGATTTCATTCAAATCTGGCAGATCTCCATAAGACTCTGACAAGCATTGTTACTCCTTTTGTCTGCTCAGAATGGAAACTCAGTAAACTGAGAACGATATGTTAGTTATCCGTGTCTCTCTGCCAAATAGAAAGCTCTGGAACAGACTCCAGGGTGAGTTTCACTGAAATCAGAGCACAAGATAAACTTCCATCTAAGGCACATTCTAAATATAACGCACAAAAGGTTTACATGGCACAGTACGGGTGTTCACGGCGCGCTGAATCCTTCAACCCGGCGTTCCCTTCTTAGTCGTCATGCAGCCCGAGGGCCAACAGCACAGGAAGCCCCACACCGAGCACAAGAGTGAAGCTCTCCATGAGCCCCAGCTGCTGCTGCTGGTGGTGGCTTTCTGCTCCAGCCGGGAAGTCAGCGGGGCTTTGTTCTGTCCTGCTGCCGCTGACCTCCGGTAGGACGTGCACCGTCGCCACGTAGAGGAAAGTCCCCGCTGAGAAGAGCATTCCCACGCCCGTCGTACTGAGCTGGCTCTGAGAGGAACCTCCAGACTGCAGACACAACACAACTCCAGTCAGACAGCAGGATCTGCAACTGGAATATAACGGGGATGCTGCACGGCTGATGTGCGCTCTTACTGCGTGTAATATGAAGTAAGTACTGATGGCGACTACAGGGGCTGCAGCGGAAAAGGCCAGTAAATGTCCCTGGATGTACTTCTTTTCCAGGCCTGCGTGCATCAGGAAGGAGACCAAGCCGAAGGCTGCGGGAGCCTTAGAGACAAGAAAGAGGGGCAGGTGTTAACATCGGCTTTATAACTTGTTAATGAGCCATAAAAGTACAATCATGTTCTCTCACCTTGTGCAGGATGACGGCAAAAAACACAATGACCTGCACTGTGACTTGACCTGTAGCCACAGCAGCACCCAGAGCAAACCCATCGGCTACATGCAAACAGAAAGATCATTCATCATAATATGTAATCCACTTCCAGGCTACGCTAAAGGTTCAGAAAGACTGAGTCATTTGAAACATCCAAGGGTCAAACAGTAAAAGAATCACATGCAAAGTCATATGAGGGCATGAACAACTGCGTTTTGTTGGGAGGTTTTCATGCTTGTGAAATGGACTTCCTTCTGTGCCTCAAGCAATCACAAGCCAAAAGAGCCGTCCAGTGAGAGTTAAAAGAAAATGATCACACCTGCAGCGTGAATGACCAGGCCCAGCGTGGCTGTGAGGTGGACCGTGTTTGTCAAATGTGTTGTTTTGTCTGGAAAAAAAAAAAAAAGACATGATCAGGTAATCAGTATCAAGGCATCGTGGATGACGCTGCACAAAAAGAAAATGGTGTGAGATCTGCCAACTTGCCACGAGTGGAAAAGTAAGCAGCGAGCTGATCAACGGCAAACATGAAGGTGAAGCCGAAGGTTAGCGCCACACCGATGTAGAACCGAGGAGGAGCACCTCCATCTGTGGAGGTTGCATTTTTGTCCCTGGGATTCAGGCCGGAAGGCACATCAGAGGAGGAAGAGGATGCTGGGAAGGAGAGATGAAGGACAGGAAGGATCTTTTGATCAAAAACTACAGAGCTGCACACATTCAGACCCCCGAGCCTGCTTTCATCCGCACGTCATGCGTCATCAGTGATATCAAATGCTTACAACACAACACTCATTTAAATTCCAGTGTGTTGTATCGCATCTGTTGTCAGGACGATGAAAGGAACGGGTCTGGGGAGGGGTGAGCTCGGTTACATGCTCTGCTGAGCTCACCTTTCCACGAATCCTCCAATAAGCCCACACCTTCAGGGATGGTGATGGCGAGTGCTGTCCCACAAAGCAGACCTGCCCCCAGAGCCGAGACGAGCTGCAGGCTTTTCTGCAAGAACACACAGACAAAACAAAGAAACATTAAAATACACCAACAAAATAAACAAAAACTAAATAACAGAAAAACAAACGAGCCTGGGATATGTCATTTCACACGTACACACACATTTATATGTACTCATCTACATACATATATAGGGGTGTGTCACAGAATTGCAATACTTCCAACTCTCCCAAATGTAATCAAAGTTGCTTTCCTGTAATCTGACAGAGAAAGTGATCTTTTCTATTCCAAAAATATCATAATTTCATACCAGTGGTCAATAGATGGTGTGGTTGGTTTAAGCCATTGTCTTGTTATTCTCTTTCAGCAAAGCTCAAGATGCCAAACAATTATTTCATTTTAAAGTTCTTCTCAGATTGAACTAATCCTAAGAGAACTGAAAGTAAATCCTCTACCAGATATTGTCAGTAATTCATCATATATTTTCTGTCAAAACGGGGAAAATTTTGGACCTGCCCAGAACAGGTGGAGATCAGCTTCCTGGTGGCCAGTTTCCCATCAACCTGATGATCCAGTCTGGTGGCATGTTTGGACATTACAAGCCAAACGTCCTCCATAAGTTTAAAGATGTTATTTTCCATTAAAATGAGCAAACATGTGTTTTTCCAGATATTTGGCTCTTAAATTTTCCTTTCCTATTTTTGTTTAAAATGTTGTAGCCTACTTCTTAAGTCAACTTGATATCACTACAAGCAGCATCGACATTATATGCATTAATCAGCACTTGGAGCAATGTAGTCTGACAGACTTTTATAACTATGCCGGCTGGGATTTCTTTTTAAAACAAAAAAAAAACAAAAACAAAGACTTACCTGAGAAAGTGTGAACAATAGTGGGATGAATCCAAGTAAAAAGGAGCCTACAAACATCGCCACGGATATCCAAGTAATGGTCAGCCCTCCGTCCATGGCGACGACTAACTAACTGCTAACATAAGCGCTGTTTGCAGATCTGCCTCATTTTAATATCAAACCCAACTGAGAGCCGATAGTCTGTTCTCATCCTGCCGCCGGATTTCATTTGTTTACAAGGCAGACATGAGCAGCAGTTTGCCTTTCCACGTCGCACCTCCGTCTCCCTCCTCCCTCGCGCCGCAGCTGTACCTCCCCCTCTGTCGGAGTCCAGAGGATTGCTCCCCCCGCCCCCACTCAACCCCCCCTCCTTCCTCCAGCCTGCTTTGCTTCAACCTCTGACACAAATCATTACAGATACGCTGAACCCTGGGAATTGCATTGTCTGAACTTCATACCAGGAAGAAATTAAAGGGGGGATCCGTGATTTATGTATCATAACGCCTGTGATTAAACTATTTCTGAGCAAGTTTGCGGTGCGCGTTTTGATCAGCAGCAGCCCACACTCCATTCAGACTAAATATGGTGTTGTTGCAGATCTCTCATTGGAGGAACTGCGTTTTTTCCCCTGAAAGTTTTAGTTCACATGGCTTGGCTCAATGTGTTACAAACCACCAATATAATGATCTAGCCTTGAAAATCAAAGTGCAGAGGGTAAAATAACTTTTGGACTGTAGATTTGAAGCATGAACTTTAGAAAGACACAAGGCAAAAAACGTCACTGTGGCAATAATAACATTATACAGCTAGCATGGGTAGCTTATGCATGATGCGAGACCTGACTTAACATTAAAATTTGTAAAAAAATGTATTGTAATCTGGCCTGAAGTATATTTTCATTCAGTAAACAAAATTTCAAACAAATGCTTGAATGTTTGCATTAACTTATAAATCC
>JBAJHY010000016.1:6845096-6858773 GCA_037177095.1 Craterocephalus marjoriae | reverse complement strand
TAGTAGGAATGATTCTTGTCCTGGATTTACTTGGTAACAGATTCCAGTATCGACAAGCCTAACTCTAAACTGTCCCCATGGCTGAGTGTGAGTTGTCTCTGTGTTGGTCCTGCGATAGACTGGAAACCTGTCCAGGGTGTCCCATGCCTCTTGTCTGCATATTGCTGGGATAGGCTGCTGCTTCCCTGCAACTCTAAACTGGAATTAACTAAAGAAAATCATTCAATAACTATATAGGAATGATATGTACTGGTTGTAAACCTGAAATTGAAATGGTTTCTACATAAAGGCAAAATGGATATTTTGTTTTTGATTTTTCAAATAGATGGAAAAATTTCAAGAAATCTGTGTCTATACAAAATGACTGAGGCTGCTGCCATGCATACACCAGGTCTGTAAGTGGCACTGTAACACTGCATGATGTCTCCGTGCTCAAAGAGGTCTGAGGGGAACCAGCGACTGGCACCGGTATGTCACACAGTCTCCTCTAAGTCCTATAAATTTATTTCAACCATGTCCTGTCCAGCATCATGAACAGAAGACAAAAAGGAAACAAAGATGAAAAACGATTCATAAGACAAGAACAATTTTACAGCCAAAACATTGGAAGCATACAACCAGCTGCTAGACAGAAGACTATGTTCCCTGTTATATACCGAAGCAGAGAATCACTGGGAGCACCTACAGGAAGACAAATGTAGACGGCAGTATTAACACCAGTGGGTTAGAGTGCGTATTATATGGACAGAGTAGTTACACCTCTTCATCACGAGGCCCATTTTTTCTGCCTCCTGCCTGAAATAACGTACCCGAAATAATGAAGTATGTCTCCAGCTACTAGGGCTGTATGTAAAAGTTTGATCTCAAAAGAAAGCTGAGAAGTGTGAGATTACTACAGAAGTGTCAGAGTCAAGTGTTAGAGTAAATAAACCTGGTAGAATAGTTCTCCTTCCCCAAAAAGGTGCTGTAATAGAGGTGTTACACAGGTAAGTATCTATGATGGACGCCTCTATCAATGGTCAGTAAGATGAATGTAGATATAAACTCAGTATTCATCTAGAGACAATGAGAGTCCATCAAGACAGTATGTCACACACACACACACTCTATAACCATCATATTTAAACGGACTGACTGAAAAATGATCCTTGATCGTTTAAACCAGCTTTTATAATTCATGCAGACAGTTTAGACCATAGATTTTAGATTCAGATCTCAAACTAATGATGATTCTTCATGATTAGATGTTGAAAGAAAAGGAGGAAAAAGTCAAAGAAATATTTTTAAAATAACAGATCAGCAGAGTGACGATGCAGATGAAGTCAGACATGAGAGAATTTTGATGGATTCTTTTATCTGACATTGCTGAGAGGTTTTTCATACGCAAACATAAATACAGAAATATAAATAAAACAACTCTTCAAATAAAAAAGCCTTCAAATGCTGTCTGGTATCTACTGGATGATTTTTGCAGCTTTCAAACTGAAGGCCTGACAGGATTTTTGTAGTGCTTCGTTTTACCTCTTCAACAAAATAGTGCAGATTTGGACTTTTGAATAAAAACTGTTTCTTTGAAACTTGAATTTTTAAACTTTATACTTTTAATTTAATGTCCTGTCTTTCTCCATTCCACTTAGTTTTCATTTTAAATGATCTCTGCTCACTGTGATGCACAATGTTTTAGGTAAAGCACCTTAAATTGTCTGAAATGTGCTATACAAATAAACTTGCCTGCAACCAAAGATGCAGTTCTCTGGGGAGCTTGGATTAAAGAAAATTTCAGTGTTTTTTTTTATATTTCAATCAATTAATCTTTATTTCTCAAGCACTTTCACTCTTTATTCTATTGCAGAAACATCTCAAATTTATTGAAAATATTCAGCTCCAACATTCTCGATTGAATAATGAATGATATTTTTTATTTTATAAACACCATTCAAGACCCTCAAGGGCATAAAACAGCACACCAGGAGATTATTCCACCATTCAGCAGTGTTGTTGAAGCTGGAACTTTCAGTTAAAGCAGACAGCGTCGGTACACACAGTAGCGCGATTGGTGATTGGTGTTTTTATCTTTAGTGCTTTTTTTTCTTTTTCTTTTTCTTATTTTTGGTCCATTTATTTGCATGTGTGGCTTAGTTGCGTATAGCTATGTCTGATTTGTTTACCAAAAAATAAACTTAAAACATAAAAAAGGGTCGCTTACACATCTGGAAACTCCACTTGTACACGCGCGGCGATCTCCCGTGGTTGTCTCTGCTGTGGGCATGATCTGCATCGCTATGTTTGTGGTACTTATGGCTGGAGGGGGGAGATCGCCCGTGACACTTTGGCGAAGTGGCAGCCTTCAGGTCGGACGCGTGGTTCTTGGAGGCAGTTGGTTTGGCAGCGTCCTCAATGACAGACTGGTCTTCACTGTCACTGCTGTTGGCTGAGGGGGAGACGACACGAGGAGATGAAACACATAAAGACATCTTAAAAGTTAAAAGAGAGCACAGACCTCCGCCAAGCAGCACAGTCTCCCCATAAAAAAAAAAAAATCTCTTGAAGGTAAATTTAATTCGATTACTACAATTCCCACAGTGTCTTGGTAACAGATTCAGCATAACCTCCTTGGTGGACGTAATGCATGTGACGACATATTAAAAACATTAAAAAAAACCACTGCGCTTTCTGTGGAAATTTACCCTCATTTTATCCTGATCTTTCTCCTCAGATATTAAAGAAAGAGCGAGTCCGTTAACATACTACTGATGCAAAATCCAATATAAGATGGTCCTTGTTAGAAATTTCTACCTATAATCGTAAATGCACAGTGGGCTAAAGAGTAAGAGCACCTGAAATTTTTGAAAAATCGCAATAAAATTTGCATCCTGTCTCTGATCTGGATCAGTCTTGGTGATGTGATAGGGAACCACACCCTCAATTAGTGTCCCTAGTTTCATGAACATCGGTCAGCAATCACTTGAAATATTGAAGAACAAGATTTTATGCTCCTTTTACCGCAATGTTAACAAAAAATTTCAAGGTGATCCAGAATCCAGGATCTCTTGCAGATCTTCACCCAAATCTAATCGATTGTTCCCTGTATCGTTTCCAAGCTATCCTGAAGGTTTCATTGAAATCGGTCCATAACTTCTTGAGTTATGTTGCACACAGACAGACAAATAGATAAACGAAGGCAAGTACATAACCTCCACGGCGGAGGTAAAAAGCCCTTTAGGCTGCAATGAGGCTCGCCGGCTGGTTTTACCTGTTTTCCTATTCTTTTTGGGAGGCACACCAAGGCTCTTGCGGTTTGGCTTGTGTTTCTTCGAGGCTCCACCCGTCTGTGACTCTTTCTGCCGCTTCTGACTCGCAGACACTGAAAAGAAATTAGGAGCAGGCAGGCTGTGAAACAAGTCGGCGGCTTGTGTTTCTTTAGTACAGCAGCTTAAAGAAAATCATTAACTTGTTGGGTTATTTTAAGTTGATTTTCAAGCCTTCGTACCTTTGGACTTCTGCTCGCTCTCCTGCTGGCTGCTGCAGCTCAGCTCTAAGCTGCAGCTGCTGCTGCTGTTGCAGGAGAGGCTGACGTCATACGCCTTCGAGGGGGAACCCGCCCCTTCGTCCTGCGGGAGCTCCTGCAGCTCCCCACCCAGGCTCTCCACCTCCACCGTGCTGCTGTCCGTCTCGCTGCGGCCTCCTGTTGCTTCCTCCTGCGCGGGACCCGGGGAAAGCGTGTCAGAAACCGGCTCTGAGGGCAGGGCGACGGGCGCGGAGGCGGGCGGCGAGCAAGGCTGCGCTTGGCCCGAGTCCTCCACGGCGCTGCCTCCCCCCGACGGGGACTCCGGCGTCGTGGGCGGCGTGTTGAGCACAGAGTTGCTTCCGCTGCTCGGGAACTCCTGGAGCTTGTCGTTTTCCATGTGCTCCTCGGAGGCCTCGTCCTCGGGCCCAGCATCCTGCTCCGCACCGGGCTCCTCCAAACACGGCGGCACCGGCGGGGGAGGGGAGTTGGCGGCCTCTGTGTCCGAGTCAGAAAACAACTCTTTCAGAGTCTTCTTAGGCCACTGCGCCTGGATGCTGGACCACACGTCTTTCTGTCCTTTGGGGCGGAGGGCAACCCTCTCCTCCGCGTTCCCGGACACTTTGGCTCTCTTTTCCGGAATCTCCCAGAAGCCCGCTTGTCTGCCAGGTTTGGACTTTTCCTTCATGCCGTTGTACTTCTTGGAAGGTGAACCTTTGGTTTTTGGCCGGCCTCTCACGCTCTCCTCCGGCCGCGGCTCGGCCGACGCCGCGCTCTCGTCCTCTGAGCTGCTGCTGGAGGACGCCTCCCTCTCCTCTCCGGGCCCGGCTGCTCTCTCCTCCAGCTTCCTCGGAGACACTCCGGGTAACCAATCGGCACTCCTGGTGTTCCTGGTCTTCGCTCTGGACTGACCTTTTGGGATCCTCTCCGCCACGCTGTCAGACTTCCTCTTCCTGGTGCTCACCTCTCCGTCCAGCTCCGGGTGGCCTCTACGCTTCCCGGCGTCGGCGTTCTCCGAGCCGACGGCTTCCTGACTCTTCCCAGAGACCGAGGGCGGCTTGGATCCCTCAGAGGGAGCGCCGCTCTCCCAGCGCTCGGGTGTTTGTGGCGGCTCCGGCGGGCCCTTTCTGAGACTGCCTCTTCCACAGGGCTGCTCCTCTTCACGATGCTCTCCCTCCTCATCCTCACGCTCGCTTTCATCCGTTGACATCTCAGAAGCTGCAGCGAGCGACAAAAACCTCCAGTTAGTTCCATCAAGACTTGTAAAAACCTAACAAACCACTTTAGGAGTGAAACAATCCTAATCTGCTTTAATAATCTATAAGACTACAGAGTGTTGCTACCTTGCAGGCCATTGAGGATAGAAGTAATTTCTATAGACTTGGCGGGAGACTGCTGAGTCCCTTTGTCCTCACCCTCGTCCATCTTGGAAAAGACATCCGTGCTCAGGCCGCATTTGGAGCGCGGGACTCGGTTGGAGCTGGGCGAAGGGCCGAGGACTTCTCTGCTGCCGAGCCGCTCCAGCCTCTCTCGCTCTCTCTCAGCTTTGTTCTGCAGAATCAGCAGAGTCAGATCCAAGTCATGACATCAAGCCAGGCTCTGGCTAAATATATTAAAAGAACCAAAAATAAAAAAAGGGACAACTCTGCAAAGTCGTACCTTTATTTTTTTGCGGTGCTTTATTTTTGGTACGTTCTTATTGGCGGGCCGCACGATCTTGTCTGCTTTGATCCATTCATCATATCTAAAAAAAAAAACAAATAAAAAAAACAAATAATCAAGTACAAATACAACTTTAGCTTTCAGCTCTGTGAAATGAAGCCAAGAAATTCCGCCCCACACCACACAGACACCTCTACAGCCTGACCCCAACATGTTGCTGTTACACTATCGGCCCCCCCGACAGCGACTCGGAGGAATCCGATGGTGGGAAAAAAAAGACAAACCTTTTCACGATGAAGAAAGAAACAACGTGCACACCGACCACCACACAAATCATAGTCCACAGAGTTCCAACAGCACCAAAGGGTTAAAGCGACTTGGGTCGTATGAGTGGAAATGAAACGTTTCACGACGTCACACACGACAGACACGATGCAGAAAAAACACCCCACTGTCTTTAATACCACACGACAATATTGAGACAATGAAATGCTTATTGCACTAGTAACCACTGTGTCATGGTACCCTAACACTCCTCTTAACGCTGCATTAACCCTGACCCGCTGGGGAGGGGGGAGAGGGTTGAGAGGTAGAGGTGAGTGTAGCAGCACTTTGGGTTGGCCATTCAAAAATCACAAAGGGGGGGGGGGGGAGGCTCCCGCTGCGGGGGTTTAAGAAGTTGTTTAGCCAAAAGGAAAAGTCACTTGATCACTCCTAGAACTCTGATTGGTTGAAGCTCAGTCTGTCTGTAGCGGGGGTTTCTGGAGAGACAGACAGCTGGGGGGATAGATAGATAGACAGACAGGGGGATTAAGCCAAAACTGAGCCGGGACGCTGTGGGGCGAGACACATCGACCCGACGCTCAGCTCTGTTTCTGCCACTAGATGGCCCAGTTTCCTCCATAATCACAGTAAAGACCATGGGACTGGGTCAGATGGAGCAGGATGGTGGGCTTACTGATGCAGGGGGACGCCCATGAAGCCGTTATCCCACCAGCGGATTGGAGTTAAGAGAAAAAATTTTGCTTGATTTTCTTTTTTATAAATCGATTTCTTTGTTTTTTTTAGGGTGAATATAGGCGTTAGGTGATTTCTCCCCAGGTCCTGTCTTACCTGACGTTCCAGCCACAGTAGTGCACCAGGTAGAGCACCTCTCCCCCCTCCACGTCTGCCTCTTTCACAGTGGCCTCGTACGTCTTCAGATTGCGGCCTCGCCCATACCTCACCTGCACCTTCATCCCCGGGGGGTAACACTCAAACTCCTCCCCTTCCTCCCCCTCCTGACTGCTGTCATCCCTGCAAGAAAAACAGTTCAGCACTTCCTGGCCCTAGGCTGCACACCACAAAGCCCCCCACCACCCCCACCCCCTCCCACCCAACTCGCTGCCTGCTGCAAATAACTTCTCTGTTTAATAGCTCCACCCCTGCCTGCCCTGTCCCCTTACAGCACTACACCTTAATCTATAAAGAAACATTAGCTTCCCATGTTGGTCCTACAGCAAACAACTGGATAAACAACGGCATCATTAACAGTAAGCCAGTCAGATAAACAGTACATGAAGCAAATAAAAAACAGATTTCTTTCGTGATCATGAAGAATAGCGCTACAATTAGTCTGTCTAACCCTACATCCACACATGAAGCACGGGGGATTCTCGCTCACACACATACATACACTGGAGGAAATGAAGCAGCCACGAGAAGGAGCTAGTGGGAAAATAGTCAGGTGTTAAAGCCAGAGGGCGTCCTGGCGGTGCGGTAAGTGTGTTTAGGCACAGGGACCACAGGGGTCAGGTTAGCATGGAGAGCACAACTTTGCAGGCAGCGCAGCAACTTAAAGCAGGTCTACAGCGCTGAGAGGGCGAGCGGGAGATCCAGTCTGCTCTGCTGCCACACACACACACACACACGACAACTGCACGACTTTTGCCTGGGTTTAGCCGCGGTGAAGAAGACGGGAAGTGCGTCTGTGGAGGCTACAGCTGGAAGGGGGAGGTATGCTACGACTGGTGCACCTTTAGGTTTTATGGCATCTGAAATCTCTAGTGACTCAGCAACAAGCGGCCAGGGAAACTAATCAGCAAATGCTTTCATATTTTGACTTTTTCTTTAAATAGAGAAGGTCAAATATCGTCATCAGGTTTATAAATGTAGAAATCGTCTGTTATTTAAAATGAAATTTAACTTCAGTTCCTGCATATTAAAGTGGATAAAAAGCTACAAAGAAAGGCTCGTGCCTTCTGCTCAACCTTCATCATCAAAAAGCATAGCAGTACAGTGCTGCACTGGTATAATATGTGCAATCATTAAATGATACATCATTTTCCCATTTAATCTGACAGTAAACTACATTTCCCTGGCAATGCACAAAATCTGCTACTGAAATGAAAGTGGTGACCTAAGGTCCCATCCAGATTACAGGCTGCAAGCATCAAACAGATGCGATATCATCAGGACAGCTCAGCTCAAATCAACCTGTGGGTTGTTTGCAGAGAAACCACATCATATGGGATTGTGCAGAAAAAAAGCCAAAAGATTCAAGAGCCTTCTAATTGTCACATAAGTCCACAGAGATGGAAATCAGCCCGATCTTTGTCGTGCGCCTGAGGGTGCAGGTGCTACGCTTCAGAGTGAGGGACACCAAGAGCTGCAGCTTCTGTCTGAGTCTTTTTGTGAGGATGGAAAAATATAAAATATGCAACTTCTTCTACAAATACTTCTGAGAGTATTCTCTGTTCTGTCCTAAAACTAATTTAACACCAAAACCAGATCTAAAAGTGTCCAAAGAGTCCTAATATAACAGCAAACAAAGGGGGAACTAACCCTCTGAGGCCAGAATACACAACTACTCAGAGCCAACATCTACGAGGTCTTCCTACGCCGGGTTACAGCAGCTGAAGCACTATTTCACAGCTGAAGGGTTAATGCCTCAGTGACAACATTCACACATGGAACATTAAAAACAAAAGCTCGAACATCAAAAGCCCAAAAAATAAATTAAAAACTGAGAGAGATGACAGGAAGGAGAGGGCAGAGAGACAGAGACCAGGAGAGAGCGGAAAGTGACAAGAGGAGAGCCATGTTGTTTGCGCCCAATCAGGGGGGCCAGACAGCCCCAAACAGGAAGACAGAGAGACGCAGAGAGCACGCGGCGCGACAGGCCAGGTAAAGGTAGCAGTCAGGCTTCGGTGCTCTAACATGTCTTTGCCAGCTGAAGCCCACAAAGCCGCGGGAAACAATCACAGCAGATAACAGCAGTGGGTAAGAGCTCAGTTAGAGGAGAGAGAGGGCGGCGCTCCTCTCTCCGGTTAGCAGGTACAGGTGGATTGTGGGTATTAGTGTCATTAAGGTCACAAGGATCACTACTCCTCATCTACTTAAGAGTCTAGTAGCTCACAGAGGAAAGTGAGTCTCCTTGGCTACTTTAGAGCCTTTATAGCTCCTTTACACTAAGATATTTTAGCAGAGGGGGGCCCTGCATGAGGCCTGTGTGCGCCATGAGGAGGTTTTTTTAAACTGAAGGGAGGACAACCCCCTCAGACCACCTACCCAGAGTTGTCCTTGCTCTCCTGCTCGTCGTCGCGCTCCTGTTTCCCGCCGTCGCCTCCGAGGCGAGACGTGGACGAGCCCTCCTCCGCGTCTCCCTTCGGGGGTCCGTCGTCTTCGTCGTCATCATCGTTGTCGTCGTTTCCGCTTTCTTTTCCTTCGGTTTTTAATGGCTCAGACTCCGCTTTGTTCCGGGTCAGATCGGGTTTCTCCTCCTGCGTGTGTGAGGGGATGGGGGGGTTGCTTTTAATAAACATCTCACAGGATGCAAATATAAATATTTCAAAATTCAACCGGATGTAGAAAAAAAGGCACCTTGCAGTCTATGGACTGGGCGCTGCAGGGTTTTCCATCCAGCTGGGCTTTCTGCTCCTCTGAGCTGGACGATGCGGGAGCGGATCCTCCCGCCTCCTCCTCACTCTTCGCCTCTCCTTTGGGACCCTGCTTCAAAGGTAGGTCCATCCGGAATGTGATGGCGGTGGAGGTGCAGTATTCCTCAAATCCATACAAATACCTGCAAGATTTAAACGTTTCTCATCAACACAGCCAGCAAGATCGCCCACTCTGTTTACGCGGAGCAAACTCAATGACACATGCAGTGTAAAGTGATGCTTCTCAATGCAAACATAAGCATAAGCTGTGTTCTGATAACTTCGGAGCAGCAGAAGCAGGGCCTGTACTTACTTGCGGTATGCACATTTGACATTATAGCCGGCAGCTGAGTTAAGAACAGGGATGCCCAGGTCCTGATAAACCTGCTTCCAAACGGAGCCGCTTTCAATCTGCTCCAAAATAACATGGAAGACCACAAATTCAGTCAGTCAATGTGAAACAAAACGAAAACTACTCGATGAGCGGATGTTTAAACATGCTCACATTGTCGAAGCCTCCCAGTTTGTTTACCAGCCTGTAGAGTTTGAACAGGTTGAGGTTCCTGTAGCCGAGAACAGGCCGCTTGTTGATGGGAGTACCTGATGCGGGGAGACGGGGAGCAGAGACGCGCGTGAGAACAGAAGTGTCACCGTAAGCAGCTTCTCTGAATAAACCCTACGCGCGCTCACCTCGATCCTCCATGAACTTGTAGAGCTGCTGCAGAAAGTTCTCCCTCTCGTCCGGGAACGGCTCCACCTCCTCCTGCAGACGGGAGACAATTAGCTCAGGATCTTTTCTGCTTGGAGGACGTTAGGATGAGAGAACCAACGACTCTGCGTCTACCTCCTCCTCTTCACCCCTTGCGTCTTCTTCCTGCTCCTCCTCCTCATCCTCGTCCTCCTCCTCACTGCTGGAACTTTCCTCTTTCACTTCGGTCTTCCAGATGCTGGGAACGACCAGCTTCTGCAGGAAGTCCAAGGCTGCATCCAGTGCTGTCACACACACACTTATTGCTTAATAAACTGCATTAAGTAGGCCAGTGCTTATCCTTCATTGCTGCAGGAAGCTTTTAAATTGGTTTAAAGCTAAATAAGGTCAGTGATAACACTAGAGCACCTTAATATTGGGAATCTGTTCTGGTTTAAAAACATGCATATGCTGAGAAAATGTGTTAAATCATTAGTTTATAATTAACAATAATAACAGACCCAAATACAATCTGGGACATTGTTAGAAGACTTGAAGGAGAAAAAAAATCCCTCAGTGGTTGGAGTGGTGCAGAGCAGCAGGAGCATTCAGTCACAGGGTCACGTGTGGGTTTAAGCAGCATCTAACCATCTTGGTAGATGCTCGTTTTATGCTTTTGTAATTCAGAAAAATATCACAGTTGTGAGTCAACCACCTGCGAATACCGAGGCTGCGATAATGCGAAGCTGTTTTCCAACTGTAATTATGACAGAGCAAGCGCTCTGCAGCAGAAAAACGGGGGCACCACATAAAAAGCCCGGTGAAGACTTCAAATAAAAATAGACCTGAAAACGACAGGAGCTCTTTCAACTCTTCCAATTTCTCTCTTTCTTCAGACCGGCTCACCCAGCCCACTCTGTGAGCATTTCTTTTCTGACGAGTGTGTCAACACACAGACTGGGTGGGTGCTCAGCTTGCTGCAAACTCACCTGGTTTCAGCTTGGCCATGGTTTCTTCCATCAGAAAGCCTAATCATCTTCCCCCTCTAGGCAGCGATATCCCAGGACAGGCATCTCTGATGTTTGATGTCGTTCTGTTGGACCTGCACAACCCCAGAGATGGCATCACAGTGACAAATCAGATTGTGCCCGAATCCTGCACTAGGAAGACGGTTGAAGGAGACTTTGTGCGTTACCACTACAATGGTAGTCTGCTGGACGGGACGTTTTTTGATTCCAGGTGTGTATTCATTATGCTCTTCTTGAATGTACTGTAGATGTTTACGGTTATGTGACTGCCCGGATGTTTAATATCTGCTTTTTCTCTATTAGCCACATGGTGGCAGCATCTGTTAGTGCATTAAAGGCAGCAGTAAGATGAATTGAAACTTAACCAGCTGTGGAAACCCCCTGTCTGCACATCTGCTGTGTCGTATGTAACAGAAATTAGAGATAGAAAGATTGATAGAAAAAAGTGATATTTTCTGTTTGAATTTTAGGATGAGGCAAATCTTGGGAAGTTAAATACCATTTAAATCTTTTAATTTGTCTTCCAGCTTATTTTTGTGTGGTAGGCTCATTGCACACATTCACAAATCAGACCAGGAAATAGTTAGGTTCTTTTTTACTGCCGAGTATAGCCATAAGATTTCAAGATTTCATTCTTTGCTCCACAGCTACTCTCGTAATCGTACTTATGACACCTATGTTGGAAAAGGCTATGTGATTGCCGGCATGGACGAGGGTCTGATTGGAGTGTGTGTTGGAGAGAAGCGTACCATCACCATCCCACCACATCTTGCCTATGGAGAGGAGGGTACAGGTACGTGTCTGTGTAATAACCTTGCTATCTGTATTCTATGTCATTGTCTCAAAGATTAGATATTCAGCCCAAGTAAGGGGTGGAGCTCTCCCACATCCACCCAGTTTGAATGTAACACACATTAGACTCCTAAATACATTAATAGTTGAGCACTGTCAGTGCTCAACATCTAAAGTGTGTTCAGATTATCTAACATCTAAAGTGTGTTCAGATTATCCCCTTTCATGATTTTATAGGGAAGAAAACAACATCTCCAACTCCAACTCAACTTTATTTATATAGCACTTTAAAAACAACACAGTTGACCAAAGTGCTTCACAACAAGGTTAAAAACATACCAAGATAAAATCAACAAAACAATAAAACAGCCAGATAATATGTGATATAAAAACAGATAAATAAATAAAACAGATAATAAAAGGCAATTCAGATAAGAAACAAAAGAAAATCAGAGCAACCGACATCTCAACCAGTATTAAAAGCCAAAGAAAAGAAATGTGTCTCCAGCAGCAACTTAAAAACCGCGACTGAAGAGGCCTCCTTGATATGCAGTGGCAACTGGTTCCACAGCTGCAGAAAATGCCCGGTCACCCCTAAGTTTCCTCTTGGTTGAGGGGACAGTTAAAAGTGACTGGTCTGCTGATCTGCACATATTCTAAGATTTTACATCCATCAACATCAAAAAAGGAAAAGGAAAAGTACAAAACATGAAATAAAGCTCACATCTTTTCCTGCTTTGTCGATCTAAAGAGAATTCAAGGGTCTCCACAGAAAGGATGCTCACTATAAAAAACCAGCAAAGCTCAGATAAGCTGAGCAGAACAGCAATCACTCTGAAAACAAAGAACTCAACATCTAACTTTCACCCCCTTCTAAGCCTTGTGTGTAGAGGAAAAAGAGAAAAAAAAACTTAAAAAATGTTTTAGGGAGACATCTTGCAGACTCTTGTAAATATCTGCTGTGGGTAACACCTGTGTCGAAAAGGACCCATATTGATGCGGGTAGCGCTCTTCTTGTAGGCATGGTTTAGATATACGTTCAAATTCATGTGTGCATCTGGTGGGCGAAGCTAAGTCCACGAACATTCAGCACAAAAAACCACAAACACCTTTTGCCCGCCAGCCCCGTATCTTCCTTTCATGTGCATCTGTACAACCGTTTTTTTTTCTTCAATTCACAGAGATCACACATTCTGTTTTCCGAAAGGGAAAATGTATCTTACACTCATATGCTGCAAAACCCTCTCAGGTTGAAAGGACTTTTTTTCCGTACGCCCTCATCTTAGCAAACCTTGTACAATCTGACCTTTTTACACTTATGTTACCGTCATAAACATCTGTATAGAGCAAAGGTAAATATTAATATAAGCAATCATGAGCATAATATGTATCCTCATCAGCATTATAAACCGAAGCGAGGCATTTATACATGGTAAATCATGTTTCAAAAATGCAATGAAGTCAAGCTTATAGAGCAGCAGCCCTGAGATTTACATTAACTTCTCATCTACAATATTTCTGATAAAAAGAAATTTATCTACAACACCATGTAGCATGTTAAACATCTGCTAATTTTTCAGGCTCTAAGATCCCTGGTTCAGCCGTGCTAGTGTTTGACATCCACATCATTGACTTCCACAACCCTTCAGACAACACTGAGGTCACCGTCACCTTCAAGCCAGAACAGTGCGATAAAATGACCAAGAAAGGGGACTTTGTCAAGTATCACTACAACGCCACGCTGATGGACGGAACATCTATTGAATCCACGTGAGTAAACTATTTTTAGAGACTTTAAGCCCTCCAGGGAGAGCAGAATGTCTATTCGCTTCCTCTTATTACATGCCCTCGCAGTGAGAAATAAGAGCTCAGAGGGCAGATAAAAATAGTCAATGAATTTAACATGTGCTCTCAGATAGTGAGTCTACGTTTTTTCAGTGTCTGTATAATCTATTTTTCACCAGCATATTTTGGAGCATTTCTACCAGAAATAAATCGGTTGTAAACACAAAAAAAGTTGTAGCAAACTTAGCATAGGTTGGAGTGTCGTATTCTACAGGATGAAAATGATAATGTGAACAATTC
>JBAJHY010000016.1:6745774-6757027 GCA_037177095.1 Craterocephalus marjoriae | reverse complement strand
CCAGTGGCTTTCTAAATTTATAAAAGTAATAAGTAGTAAACATTACCCCTTTCCCATTGGATAAAAAAACCTGTTTATAGCTTTTAATCACATCCTCGCGTGAAGCTACCAGGCCTTTTCTCATTTAGGTTTCCCTGCGATGCGTCCACCCTGAGGGATGCTCGGCTGCTTTCGGGGCTGTGTTCGCCTCCGTGTCGTTTCACCCAAACGTATCGATGCTAATTGTTGGTGCAGATCTGGCAAACACAGCTCACTTTTCTCTCTAAGGAGATTAAATTGTGGACAGAAAGAGCTGCGGCCCTGATTAAAGCAGAAAACAGCAATGCACACATGGAAGAAAACAATGGATTTGAAGGAAAAACCTCTAAGATTGCTCGCTGCATTGCCTCGCTATGTGTGCGTTTATATAGGCTACAGCCGCCGACCTACCTGAAACGTGCCAGTGGTTTTCCAATTTGGAGAATTCCGGGTTGACTCCACCCAACACACACACGCGCGCGCACACACACTCTCTCACACACACTCACAAAAAAAGAAGATCTGTCAAATATCAAATGACAAGAGGAATTCCCAGCCTCGCTTCTGGTCTGGACTGAACCCGGAGGAGGTGAATCCTGGCGTCTCGATTGCGCCTCGGCGGCTCGCGCGGTGAGTCGTGCGTAATCCGCGTAGGAAGATGTGATCCAAGCGGCGAGGTCTCGGTGAGCACCGCGGCTGGACCTGAGAGATGATGTTACGCATGCAGCAGGGGGGGAAACCTCTGCGTGACGCTGAGATATGGGCTGCGGGGCAGGGAGCACTCGATCAGCGGACCAGCAGCTGCAGCAGCCACGACGCGTTTCAACTTTACCAGCTGGCCCTAAACGCACCGACGCCTGTGCATGAAGAGGCTACTGCTTTTGTAATTTACTCGTGAAGACGACACCAGAGATCTGCAGGCTTCCCCATTTCATTTTTACATCAGCTTTGACATCACTGGGTCCCCCCCTTCCCTCCCCAATAGTAACTGATGGGCCTCATCCACCACGAAAACCCTGTATAGAGGAACATGCAGACTTAGAAAATAACAAAACCCTGAATATTGATCAAAACATCACTTCCCAATCAGATCTGTGCAGCAGGAACTGGATTGCTTCTTAGTTCAGATGCCCCTGAACGCACCTTTCTCAACAAAAAGAAAAGAAACCAACAAGAACGTGTAGTAATATTTCTTCAAATATTTATATATATATATATATATATTTATATATTTATAATATACTTATCACTTGGTTTGTCCATACATACACACACGCACATATATATAAAACCAAAAAGAAACATACAACATCCTCAGTCCATGATGCCAATTTGCAAAAAACGGTCTTGGAGGGGTCCAAAAACAAACCAAACACTATTTAAGCAAACTAAATGATCTCAATAACTTAAGCTATATGCATTATTTAACAGAAACATAATACTTCCTTCTCTAAGAAAGCCCATTATCACAATTCCTTTCTGCTTTTTGTCATATTCTCCCATTTAAAAAGAAAAAAAAAACATTCACACAAACTTACATTTGGAGTGTCCAAGACAAGAGGAAGGTTGTACATTTTTTAAACAAGTTAAATGTTTTTATGTACATAAGTAATGAAGACACTGAGTAAACAAACACTATAACATCACATTTTGCAAAAACTCCAGGCAAGTTGAGGAGGAAAGGAGAAAGAAAACAAGACATCAGGCTAATTACACAAAAAGGAATGATATATTAAGAAAAGTTCCCTTTCTTATAAACAAAGTATGAGCTGTAAGACATCATTTACCTTCACCAACTTTCTCCCTAGCTTTGTTAAAAAAAAAAAAAACAAGAATAAAAAAAGAAAAGTCCTGGTCCTGGAGCCTTTTTTAAATCAATGTTTTTAATTCATTAATTTCTGATATTGCTTTGTAGATTTATCAGTGGCATTAAATCAAAGCTCAGTTCATGTTAAGACCAGAGTTTTTGCTCTTTCTGAATCAAACGGCAACAGATAAAAAGTGCTTCTGAGTAGCGTTTGACTCATCACAGCCGAGCTGTAAGTGCAGCGAGGTGGGAATGTAAATGCAAGCTGAATGAACCCTGAGGTGGGCTGAGAAATGAAAAAGTCTGCTTCGCAGCTGATGAATGTAGTGTATGCGTCTCATCAGTGCAGGAAAAGTTGACCGCTCTTTAATCTGCTGGACGTGACGCTCCGCATTTAATTTATGCTGCATGAGTCCTGAACGTGTCTCATAATAATAAAAACTGCTGTTCCTCCAGCTGAAGGCATCCGACGCGCTACGCTAACTGCCTTTGCAGGGTTTCGGATCGCTCCGTTATAGTAGTGAAAGTAGTTCTAGTGCACCTGATGGCGGACAGGTTCAGCCAGTAAACGAGACAGGAGGGAAAGTAGAGCCTTTGTGGTGGTTTAAATAAATACGCAAGACTATCCACATTTCTAAATGCAAAAAGACAGGCGCATCCAAGGCGGGCTTCAAACAAGGAGCTCATGACAGTAAATGTCACATCCACATTCTCACAGTCAAGGTCAGCATCATCCTGGCATGCAGAAACAGGGTCAGATAACAGGCAGCCCAAGGTACGATTCATCCCGTCCTGCTCCCCCCCCCCCACCCCCCCACCCGAGACACAAAGTAAAGCCGTGACACTAGTGTTCAGACTAGAGCGGAGCAGACAGCCCAGCGGAGGGGCGTCTCACTCCCACAGAGCGGGACGTCTCCCCGTGACAGAAGCCGCTGCAGCGTCAGCAGGACGGCGCTCGCTGAACTCTGGCAGAAATCTGTCAGCCGTCACCCTGCGGGGGGGTCTCGAGGTGAGAGACGGGTTTACTCTTGAGTCTGGCTTTGACCAGACGATAGCAGCTTACAGGAAATGGTTAAATCATGTTCAGGCAGGTACATTTGCACAACAAAAAACAACAACAGAAAGAACAGAGAGGATTAAAACATAAAACACTCAGAAATACAGTTTATATAAAGTGTCTGTTGCAGTCTCAGCCACGTATTCATCCAACATTCCTCTTCAGCATGTCTATAAATATATATTTATTTATGTACATATAATACTATCCTCATCCTCATCATTTCTAGATCCTGGGAGTCGTACAGTTTGCTCAGCGGGGGTTGGCATTATTAAAAGTCAGGGCGGGTTGAGAGGTTCAGGCCATGCTGACACGTCCTCCTCTCTGTCAGTGCAGACAGGAGGGGAGGGGGGGGGGGGAAGGGGGGAGGCAGGGGTCCGCTTGCTGTGAAGTGGACAGCGGTAAACATCACACACACAATCAGCCCGCGGCGTAGCTGCTCAGGAAGGAGTAGAACATGGGGAGCTTCATGCGCTGCTGGTCCCGCCGACACCACGCCATCACCGTGCCCTCGCTGTTGGCGGTGTAGAGGTGATGGCCGTCACACGAGTACGTCAAGCTGAGGCGGGCGGCAGAGAAGGTTGTCTTCAATGTTTCATACAGTTGTAATGAGGAAATATATAGAAGCTGACATGTGGTGTATGTGAAAGCGTGGAAGGTACACTGAGGATTTAGTGCTGTTTAAATACCTGATGATGGGTTTACTCGACTTTGGAAAAGTGATCTCTCGGACTGGTTTCAAATCCCAAGTGCTCCACAACCTGAAAACATGTCAGAGGGGAAAAAAGTGTAATTAATAATTTAACCCTTCGGAGTCTAGGGGGCATTTTTGTATTTCCTATGTATTATTGCTGATAAAACAATTATTTTAAGATGTGCAATCGAATGCTATACATCTCTCTTTATCGATATGGGCAAAAATGATATCAATTATCATTGTAAATCTTGGTATTGGTAAATTTTCAATATATCACCCCTAAGATGCACTGGTCCCACATGAATGACATAAAAGTTATATAATCATAAAGAGAGAGGAATAAACAAACAGAAAATTAATTTTACAAACATCTACTGAAAAGGCCCAGTGAACTGCGACAAACATGTCGACATTATAGAAATGTTATATTGGATCTTGGGGATACTGGAGTAAAAAATTAAACCTGTAACTATGTCAAAATTGTCCCATAAGAGCAAAAAAACTCTCATTTGCTCACTGTTTCTAATGCCATTCTTGGAAGCAGTTTCTGTCTGCTATGAGTTACATCACATATTTTACCCTTTGCAGTGTATTTTTCTAATATAAAATAAAAAAGAGTTGCACAAAAACAAATAAGACTAACAGCAGCATGTATTACAGTAGTGTGTGAAACTGGATACTATTCTATTGAGATATTAGTCTTTAGACATCAGCTATTGCTTTCACCACACAGTTTCATTCATGGAGACGACTTACACAGAGTGAATCATCATCTCGACACCTAATGATCTTTGAGACAGCACGTCCCAGCAAAAAGGCTATACAATTGGATATTTCAGCTCATGTGATACAGTATGATAATTTGATTGGAAACTGAGATTCCAACACACACAGCTTAGTTTCTGTACGTCACAGAGATACTGGAACTATCGGCTTAAAGCTTGAAGGTAAGTCGCTTTCTATTACCGTTCCTGAGAAATACGCTGTTTTGTTGAACATATGCTCCGCTGTCGTATACAACAGCGTCGACTTCAAAGGGTTAAAAGAGCAGAAGGACATGAATATTAGAGTATTTTCTTACCTGACGACGCCGTTTTCCAGACCGCCCGCGATGACGTTGACTGACACGCCCTCTGGCTGGTTGGAGAAAGCCACGGAGCAGATGGTCTCTCGGCAGTGGACGTGACCAATCAGGTCGCCGTTCACCGTCCACAGGCGAAGGTCGCTGCCTCCGCCCTCTGGACACACAAAAATATGACCCATAAATCACGATGGGGATCAGGAAACGCATCGCTGGCCTGCAGATGTGACACATCAGCAGTGAAATAATAGAACAAGACGCGCCTCACCTGAGTCACAAACCGTTGCGATGTCACCGGTGGTCTCGCTGGCGGAGACGGCGGTCACCGGGCTCTTGTGGCCAGTCAGGCTTTGCACATAACAGAGTCTGGAAACAAAAAAAAAAAAAAAAGAGAAGAGAAGAACACAACACTTTGAGAAACTGTCACCCGACCAGGAACTGGGAATTATTTCTAATTCTGTAACATGCCGACCTGTTGAGGTCCCAGAGGATGCAGGTGCCATCGTTGCTCACGCTGATGAGGATGCTGTACGGTTTGCAGACAAACAGGCCTGTGACCTCCTCCGTGTGCCCGTACAGGTGGACCTGAGACTCCACCTCCATCTCTGATGGCTGTCAAAAGTAGGGGTGGTGAAAAAAAATCGTTTTTAATCACAATCGAGATTCTTGTTCAGGAAGATTTAGAATCGTTTCAAAATTTCCAAGAAGGGATTTTTTAAAAAAGCAAAAAATTATCAGCTTGACTACTTTCAAAGCTGCTGCTAAATGACAAAGACATGTTAAACTTTGCCATGTTAGCTAAGTTTAAACCGTTTTTTTATGAAAGTGGTCATTTTTCTTTCAACTAATGAAATAATTCCTCAGAGCTGTTTCTGGCTTATAGAGGGACGGAGTAAATCAGCACGTTTTGTTACTAAAAGAGGATTAAATGTAAATTAAGATCAGTTTGAATCGAGGATCCATACAGAATCGAATCGTTACCCCAATTGAATTGAATCGTGAGTTTCTGCAAGATTCACGCATCTAATCAAAAGATCAAAAGATCCCAAATCCAGAAGTGTAAGAATCAAAACTCAGACTTCACACAGATCTGAAAGTGTGTCTAACTCAGCTCAGAATTATGTTGCTTCTCACTTTTATGTTTTCCTTAAAAAAAAAAAAAATCAACTCTGACAAGGCTTTGCAAACGTGGTGCTTGTGAAAAACCCCTGCAGACGCAGAGCGGGGGGGAGCCTCGGCGTGGCGGCGAGGACTGATGCGCGTCTGAAGGCCTCTCAGTGGAAATGTGCTTCAGGGGCAGCTGTGATGTGATTAATGAAGCTCAGCGAGGAAGATGGAGGGGACCGGCATGGTGGTGGGGGAGGGGGGCGGTGCAACGGGTGGGCGGATTGGGCGTTCATGTTGAGGCGGAAGGTTAAAGGGGGACGTTGCCATGGTAACCTACCGTAGTGCTGGTGAAGCGGTTGCTGTAGGCGGTGATGACTCCACACTTGCTACCTGTAAATAGCTGGCAGCCATCGGGTACCCAGGCGCAGCTGGCCACCTGACGGGGGGGTGGGGGGAGGCAGATAGTTGGAAGGAGGGTATTAGAAGCCTTGAAGCTTATTGGCTGAGAAAAAGGCAGCGCTTGCTTCAGTCTCGGGTTTACCTGGTGAAGCTGTGAACACTGAATGAAGTTGATGGGCGGCTCGCTCTGCTTGCTCTTCAGCCTCAGTATGTTGTCGGCGTAGCCCCAGCTCAGGATGGCCGACCACTGGATGTCCGTGCTGTGCATGCTGCGCACGCCTACGGAGCAGAGAAGATCAGTCTTAGTCAGCCGGGCGCAGCGTGAGAAAGCCTGCGGCGCCTTGCGAGGGAGCGTCGGCCTTCCTACCCTGCTCCTTGCTGTAAATCATCATGAGGCAGAACTTGCGGGACAAGCCGCAGATAGCTCGGGTCGGCAGAGCCAGCAGGGACCCGAACCTCTCCCCGTGCGGCTGGCTGAAGCAAACCACCGGGTCCGGAGCGGACGGGGAGCCGACGTACTCGCCCCACTTCAGCCCTTTGATCCAGGGTAGCGGGCTCTGAGGGGGGAGAAAGAAAACCACAGGATGAGAAGGGGATAGTTTATACTTCACCCTCAGAATGATGTAACTTCACTTTCTACTCACCCTCATGCTGTTTGACATGTTGGAGCACTTTTTTGATATTTATCATGCAGCCGGAGGTTTTTCTTCTGCATCGATTCACTTACAGTGATGTTGAAAGGTGCCCGTTTAGAAAGTCCACAAAAACTCGGCTATATTCCTCCATACTGCTCGTCCAATGTAATCCAAGTGTCCTGAGTGGGCAGCGTCCATAATTTACTTAAAACGACATAATTTAGTATATTTTTAGAGCCCAAACTGTAGCACATTGCATTTCCACGATGCGTGTTCATGAAGCTACGGCGGCCGCGGCAGACATCCTCCACCTATAGTAGGCGGTAAATGCGCCGAACGTGCTTCCTCCAGTCTGCTGTGGCCACCGTAGCATCACACCGAACATCCAGGAAGTACAACATGCTAGGGGTTTGGGCTCTAAAATATACTAAATGATGTTGTTTCCAGTAAATTATGGACGCTACCCACTCAGGACACTTGGATTCCATTGGACGAGCAGTACGGAGGAATATTGCCAAGTTTTTGTGGACTTTTATGGACCTTTTTGCTCGGACGCCGTTCAACATCACTGTAATGGAATTGATGGGGAACGAAAATCTCCAAACATCCCTGGCTGCATGATAAATATCAGAGTGTTAATCAGCATGAGGGTGAGTAGGAAATGGCTTCCTAGCATCTCGCCAGAGGCACCACGTGTGCGTCAAAGATTACCGGGCAGGATATTTCCTTGGCTTGCTCCCTTGTTTCTCTGAAAGCCAGCTGAACCAGGAGCCCCATGGCGGCCGGCAGCTCGCCCTCCATCATGAGTTTGGGACCTGCCCTGCTGATATGAGAGGCGCTAAAAAGCTGCCTGGGCGTCTGGCCGTACGTTTTGATCATCGTCTCCAGGGCGCGGCGCTGGACCGGGTCTTCTACAGCGGACACGTCCATGCCAAAATAGGTCTGTGAAACATGAAGCAGTCGTAAACGACAAAAGAAAAGCTTTTCCTAAAAGCAGGAAACTAGCGTGTCAGTCAGTAGCTGCTTACAGCTGGGTGGAAGACGTTGATGGCCTGGACGGCAGCTTTGCCTTTCTGTTTGAGCCCGAACACCAGGTCGATCCACTGGCACAGAGTCTGGGAGACCTGGTCGGACTCCAGCGCTTGTCGGTGGATCAGAATGAACAGACGTGGGTCGTTGCGAGCCCAAGGGGGTAAATTCACATGATTCACCCTCTCGCCGTTTTGACGTACTCCAAAATCAAAACCTGCACAAGGACAAAAGAAAGCTTATAAAGATGATGCACGTTGGAATAAAAGGAAGGGGTAACGGTACATTAGTTACCTTCTCTGTTAACCAGGAACTCAGGGAGGTAGAAGAACTCTGGGATGAGCTCCTTCACATCAGTCATGGACTCGTAGGAGGACAGACGCCACGTGGTGTTCATGGAGTGGAACGTCCGGTCCGGGATATCAAAGCTCTGGTCTAATTGAGACCAAAAGAAAATCTAATTAGAGATCGGACCCGGTGCTTTAAAAACATCTCCTTTCATGATCTTAAACACTGCGCTTGCTGAATATATTTGCAATCACATAAAAAGATGCCTCGGAAGATCAGATGGGAAACACAGATGAATGAAAAACAAACTAATGAGAAAAAAAGAAAAAAGGGAAAGACAGGGAGACTGATCAGAGAAAACCATGAAGATGAAATGTTTCAGGGTGGAAAATATGAAATGCAGCCCGGCTACGTCAGCCCCTTCTCCACCAACGAGTGTGGGTTGAGGAGAGATGCATTATGCCCGAGCCAATCTTTTCTGGGATCTTTATGTTGGGGTACCAATCTAACCGATCTGAGCCGAAAGGCTGGAGCTTGACACAATGCAATCGGCTGATTGGTTGGAATAAAAAGTCACTGTCTGTGCGACCTGGCATCAAAACAAAGCAGAAGTTCCTTGTTTAAAGCAAAAGATTTTCTTTTTTTGATGAAATCGTGCTACGGAGCACTCCCCCTTTGCTTTCCGAGTCCTGTTTCAGTTTCACGTTAAAGGAGAATTTCGCTTTTTATTAACCAAGGGTCTGTTTTCATCTTTCCTTTTATACATGTGAGTGATGGAGAAAGGAATTTTCCAGATAGCTCCAGTATTTAACCGGTGTTTTGACACGAGTTATCGTGCAATTTCAGGATAATCCCGCTAGTTATCGAGGGATTATCCCGAAAATATTGGTGCAAGATTTGCACACAGACACCAAAACATAGCAATAGCCAGGTAATACAGATACTTTTGTTCATTTCTCCTCTCTAGTACGTTGTTGGACGCTCGTTGAGACTATCAGAGCACTTTAGTGTGGAAAAAAAAGCACGTTTTTAGGGCAAACTTAGACACAGGGAAGTTGCCAGATACTTATCATTAGCTGTGCTGCTAGCTGCCTGCCCGACTAAATACTGGAGTGATCTTGAACGTTCCTTTCTCAATCACTCACATGTATGAAAGGAAAGATGAAAACAGAACCCGGGTTCAAAAAAAGCGAAATTCTCCTATAAGGAAGACGTTGTGTTGCGATGGCATCATTAGGCATCAATCGCTATCCGGCTGATACTCCACCTCTCAGGTAACGTTACAGTTACTGTGGAAACGTGACAAGATTACAGTTAACCATCCCGCTGTACCCGAAACCGTCTCAACCCGCACCCGTTGGTGGAAATGAGGCTTTAGACCAGAATAATCCAGCATTGTGCCAAATTCAAAATGTGTGACTCACCCTGGTAGGCGAGGAACATCTTGGTGAAAGGCGGCATTCGAACCAGAAAGTGAAGCACGGTGCCGCTGTTGGAGTAGTGAGAGCCATAGTGGTACGGCTGCACAGGAGGCATCGGGTCGTCCTCACGAATGCCCTTTCTGTACTCTTCCTCCAGGTACTGTGGATACAACACAAACCTTTTGTTTTATGTTCTTACGAGAAGCAAAAGCATCAAAATCTACACGAAGCCTTACCCTGTAGTTATCAACATAGCGGTCCTCCTTCTCTTTTGATTGGACAGCAATGGGCTTGCTTAAATTCCTGCATCATGAAATGAAAGCAAAAACACAAATCAGCCACATATTATAAACAACTCAAATATAAAAATACAAAAACAGTGCATCAATTTAACATTTTAGCTCTGACTTAAAAAAGTTTAACAGAGCCGCTCTGACTTAAACAATGAAACAAATCCCATCAAATCAGAGTAGAAAAATAAAGACTGTTGATCAGAGGTCATAGTTTTACACTCAGTTTATACATAATGTTGTCTGCAAATAAAATCCTTTTTTATTCTCATACTGTGCAGAAGCGCACAGCGATCAGCGCAAAATGACCTAAAAATCCGAGGCATTTTACTCACTAAATGGAATATGCAATATAACTGAGTGATGCCACCGCAGTGCGCAGATGGGAGGGAGTCACATGATCAGCTATGACGCAGAGCAGAAAGAGGCCAAGAAGAAAGGAGGGAAAGATGGATTCATGGCAAGAGAGACAGGTACAAAACTGGGACAACACTGTGGTAGAGGAGCTTTTACAAATAGTAAAAGTGACACAGTGAGGCGATAACCTGGTGGGCTGCGCACCAGGGCTGCCACTTGGCAATTCATGCCTCATTCTGATCATCATTCTGTAAGTTGTTCACTGAGAGCAGAGGGCTGCAGCCTTATAAGGAAACATTTGTGAGTGTGAGTCTAAGGGAGAAAGGGGTGGGAGAGCAGGAGAGACACGAGAAGAAAGAGAAATAAAGGGATAGAGGATAGAAAAAAAAGCTTGTGCTGACATACCCCGACATATTAGCCAAATCATCTTGGAATATTGTTCTTCAAAGGCTTAACTGAACCTCCTTTAATCATAAGTAGAAACGACATATCGGGGCTAGCAACAGAGTTGCTGCAAAACAGATATTCTGCACAATTCCATGGTTAATTTATCTATTTCTGCTTTCAGTAGAGAGCATACGTCTTCCAGCTTCAAGCAGGTGTTATTAAAAAGCCCCGGCTCTTATCTGATACCTTCACTGTGCTACAAGGTGTACTCAGGGTTGGTCAAGGACGTAACTACTGTAGTGAATGGGACTGCGTCTCACGCTGAGAGCAGGAAGGGGTAGGCTCAGTCACAGGATGGTTATTGTGTGACATATCCAAATGTCTCCTTATCAGGACAGGAGGAGGGTTGCAGAAAGCACCTCTGTGTGCCTCATGAGTGCTGGCAAGCGCACAGGGGGGGAGGACTGTGTGAGGCAGGCCATTGTTATATGATACCAGAAGGTGGGTATCAGAACTGGTCACAAGACACATACACATGAGAGAGAGGGCAGGCTGAACGGAAACACACACGCACACGCACACGCACACGCACACGCACACGCGCACGCACACGCGCACACACACACACACACACACACACACACACACACACACACACACACACACACACACACACACAC
>JBAJHY010000016.1:5513700-5524146 GCA_037177095.1 Craterocephalus marjoriae | reverse complement strand
GTGATATTTCTCAGTGGTCTAACGTATCACAGCCTAATATTCAATAATAAAGTGTATTGAGGTACCCATTAAAGTTTTAATTATTTACAATTATACAAAAGCCAAACAAACAGTAAAAAGGAACAATAATTCTTAAAAGGCAGATATCTTAATCAAAAAAAGAAATACAAATGGAAACTCATTTATAAATTCTGTCATAACATTTTGCTGTAATGATGCAAGATGCAGTATTATTTTCCTCACAGTTAGCCTTTTCTCCTTTATTTTTGCTCCTACCAGTTTTGAATCTTTTTCTGGTTTCTCCCTGCCTTGCTCCTGTCCTTCATCCTCCATTTCCTGCTCAACTTCCTGCAGGAGTTGGTGTTATTTTGCTCATTTATTTGATTTTTAGATATCCAACTGACGCCTCTTAAAACTTGAGCAAACCTGTGAGAAATCAGAGCGTAAACCTCTGACTGAACGGGCAAAATACTTGGAGTGGATGCACGTACACAAGCGCTGCACGGTAAAGTGATTTACAGAACGTGAAACTGGTGCAGTGACTGTTTGTGTAAATTTATTGCTTCTAAGAGGCAGCATAAATGTCTGCAGATGGATGAAAGGAAACAAGCTGAAGCTTAAGTCCAATTCAGGATATTTTCTAATGAGCGGTGGGAGGTGATGAGGGACTTCTGGAGCTCAATCTTTACGTAAAATCAGATCATTGGTTTGAATGCTCAAATCACACCTGCTGTTTCGACAAACGCTATCAAAAGGAAGCTCGTCATGTCAATAAAAACTATGATGCCATTAAATGAACATGTTTTAGTCTGTAGACATGCAACCGGCTCCAGCACCATTTCCAGCCATCTATCTGCTCCTCGTAGAAAGAGCCCAGCACCTGTTGCTCAGAGGAATCTCCTGCCACCCCATTTAACAGATTTCTTTCTTATGGATTCTAACGTGTCTTGAAAGATTTCCTTGCTCGGTGAATCTTTTACCGCAAACGTCGCAGCCGAAGGGTTTCTCACCGGTGTGGACCCGGATGTGAGCGATAAGAGGGGAGCTTTGGTTGAACCGCTTGTCACAGAAGTTACAGGCAAACGGTTTCTCCCCCGTGTGGACTCGCATGTGACCCTTCAGATAAGACTTGTACTTAAATCTTTTCCCACAATCGCTGCAGGAAAACGGCTTCTCTGCCGTGTGGACTCTCATGTGTCCCTTCAGGTTCGATTTGTATTTGAACCTTTTCCCGCAGTCGCTGCATGCAAATGGTTTGTCTATTGTATGGACGTGTGTGTGTTTGGACAGATTTCCTTGATCGCTGAACCTTTTACCGCAGTAAACACAGATGAAGGGTTTCTCCCCCGTGTGGACGCGCATGTGTCCTTTCAGATACGACTTGTACTTAAAACATTTTCCACAGTCGCTGCAGGAGAAAGGTTTTTCTTCCGTGTGGACTCGCATGTGGTTGGAAAGAATGTCCCGCTCGCTGAATCTCTTCCCGCAGACTTCACAGCCGAAACGCTTCTCATGCTCGTCCGTGTGGACTCTCCTCATGTGTCTCCTCAGGATTAACTTGGAGTGAAAGGCTTTGGCGCAGTGCTCACAGGCGAACGGCTTTGCCCCCGTGTGGACGAACATGTGCGTGGTAAGATGGATTTTTTGGTTGAATCTTTTGCCACATTCCTCGCAGGCGAATGGTTTCACTGCCGCGTGGACCACCATGTGCTTCTGCAGGTAGAGCTTGTGCAGAAACTGTTTGCCACAGTCGGGGCAGCTAAAGGGTTTTTCAGTGGCATTAGCCACAGAGTTGGGATTTAAAACGGACTCTGAAGACATTTTCCATTTCCAGATGTCAGCATTTTCTTGTCCGGGTGTTAAATCTGAAGCTTTTTGCCAGTAATCATCATCACTAACTTCAGTGTCAGAAGAGTCTGATGCCTTTTCATCAGCATCTGGATGGAAGAGGCCAACTGGATCTGGGCTACTGGCCCATTCTGGTCCACCACAGTCCTCTTCATCACTCTCTGTTTTAATTAGAGTGGTCGAGCTACAGGTTGGAAGTTCTGTCTCTTTGTCGTCTTCAGATTTGATCTGATGAACCTGTGAGGACTCAGGTTTGTCGTCTTCACTCCTCGCAGTAACATCAGCAGCAGAGAACCTGCTGACAGCAGCTTCCTTCTGCCCATTAAGCTGCTCTCCCCCCAAGCTGATCCACAGCTCCTCCTTTTCTTCCTTTACGTGAAGAGGTTCTGCCTCATGTGCGTCAAGAACCTCCTCTTTAACCACCACCAGCTTCTGAACGTCAGGAGATAACGCTGAAACACAGAGACACATTAAACAGAGTTTTATGTATCTTAAATCTTGAAAAACTGAAACCAAATAACTCCAACAGGTAGAAAAACAACATTCAACTATTGAACAGCAACACTGTAGAAATGATGCACAGTGACTCCAACAAACTGGAACAAGAAAACAACCAGATTAACTGTGATGAAGTAGAGATTACACAACAGATATGTGCTTTTAAGGCAGTGGTTCCCAAACTGCGGGTCATGAGATCATTTTAGTGGGTCGACAGATAATTGGGAAAAATATAAAACCTGTATTTATCAAATTAATTTGGAATTTTCATCATGGCTGCCGAAATTAAACCATTGACAAAGAGATAAATTAAAATTTAACACCTTAATTCTTTAACACATTAATGCAGTGGTTCCCAAACATTTTGTTGTGGGCCCCCCTTAGGTTTACAAAGACAATTTCAATAAACAATGAAAATGAAATTAAAGGAATTTTCAAAACAATCAATAAAATCTAAGGTCCTGCCTTAGTACCTGTAAAGCACTTTGAATTGTCTTGAACCTGAAAAGTGCTATATAAATAATCTTGCCTTGCCTCAGAAAACTATATGATTTTAAAGGAATTTAGGATGAATTTGAAAACATTTCTAAAGCTTTTTACTGTCAAATGTGGCACTTTGATCCTCGGGTATTTCCGTTCAGCTTCGTGAGCTGAAATGCACGAGGGTCTGGAGACACATCAAGTCAGGCTCTCTTCTCCGAGTAAAATATGATCGGACCAATCAGGATGGCCGGGCAGGATATGAACAGATGTGATTTATTCATCATGCAATAGTAGTTTCTAAACAATGGCAGCTTACATCCAGGGGTGTGAATACGGCTTTGATTCTGCAGACGTCGATCATTTACCAACATTGTTGGGCTGTTAGCTCCTGCTCCGTTTTCAACATGACAGCAATTCTGTGTGTTTTTTTTTTGTCATGCATCGCTCTCATGCACATCACAGGCTCCTGTCACTGCGACTTGTTGAAATAGTGCGTCATTCAAAATGACAGACACATGGTTTCTCCAATCAGATTCAAGGATTTTTAATACAACCAGGCCTTCAGAGAGCAAAGCTTGTGGAGCAGTTCCAGATGGATCATGTGAAGCAAGGCAGAACATATTCATCTGAAAAGAGCCAGGTCAGCATTTTGATGCTCATAAAGTAAAAGAATTTCTTAGCAGCTGAGAGGTGGTCAGGTAAGTCCCTCAGTGGGGAAGTTGCTTTGTTACAATAGTATAGGACCAGACAGGAGAAATCAAGGGAAAAGGAACACACAAACTGGGGACACACAGGTACTACTTGTAAAATTAAAATATGCTGGAAAAGTTGTTTTATTCAGGCAATCCAACATAAAAGGTGAAACCAACACATTTTATGTACTAAGTACAGATGCAAGAGTTTACTTTCTGAGGCCTACAATTTTATATTTAAGATATATTTTTTTATTGATTTCAAGCAATATTATAATTTTCTATGTTTTTTAATGAGAGGTTTTCTGAAGCTGCAAATCCTAATAAGCAAATTATAAACAAATAAAGCTGAAATATATTGATTTGCATACTATTTGTCTGTGTGTATGACACGTTTAATCTTTGAAGTTACTTGCAAAATTAGAATTATTCAGATCCTGAATAAGTGTATGCATTTTTGTAACCTAACTTCACAGATGAAAGCACCTGTAGAGGTGGCTACAGGTTCAGTACAGCAGGAGCAGTTATGAGGTTTTGTGCCTTGCTCAAAGGTTTTTCAGCTCTGAATGTCTGAGTGGAGCAGCCCTGATCAATGAAACATACTGGAACCTCTCTGGCTTCTAAAATACAGCCAGCTATTATTTACATCTGTAGCTTCTGGTTTAGCAGTCATACAATGCCGCTTGCCTGTATTATTACAATCCTTATCATTTTGATTCTCTTCATAACCCATGGGTTTGTGAATGTATTTCTTTCTCCACAGACAATGGTCCTGCAGGCAGCCGAAGGACAGGCACCGCCACTGTATTTGTTGAGGTGCAGGACGTAAATGACAACAGGCCCATCTTCCTGCAAAACAGCTATGAAACCAGCATATTGGAAACCGTGCCGAGAGGAACAAGCATCCTTCAGGTAGACACAGATGGGGAAACAAACCACTCTTTCAGCAAAATCAGAACTCTTTATTTCACAAGGATTCACTGAATAATTTACAGAGTGCTTCCTTTTTGGCTCAAGTTGTAATTTTCTTGTTTGTTTTGGGATTCCACAACATTTTCAGACTGTACGAGAAATCAAGTGTTTGTCTTAATGCATCGAATTACCAGATGGATGGGGTGTATTGCAGCAGAGCAATGATCAGTGTGAATCAGAATAAGGGTGTTGCCAGAGTTTAAGAACAGTTGGAAAAATAAAAGCTCATATACAAAGGATCCTATAGGTTAGATTTGGATACTGAGTCTTGAAGGCTTCAGTCCACCTGTGAAAGCAAAATATCATTTGTTGTAGTGCCTTGATAAAAATGATTTGTCAATGTTATCAGATTGGATCATAATTAAATTACATTATTTTTTTATCTTTAGTAAATATAATTCATAGTTTTGATGACAAAGACCGCTGTCAACATTTCTGCATGCTGCCCAGGCTGTTTATTCCCTTTTAAGTACTTTTGAAGAATTTGATAGCAAATAGAATACACAATTAAATCAAAGAGTTTAAACAAACTATTTTATATTCCGTAGCAGCCATGAAATGAATAGAATATCACTTCAGAGTCAATCCTCATGTCCCTGAATCATACTTCAGTGATGTAGTCATATAGACAGGGCTTGGTAAGGTGGGGGTCCACGCTGGTCTCCAGCTGGGACGTCTGTGTGGGCGGAGGTTGGGGTGTGTTTCTTCTGTCATGCTGCTGTGGCGTGCGGTGAGGTGGCCGTCTGAAGGACAGGTTGTATGAGCGACGGTATGAGCCCAGCCTCTTCCACACCTTGAGCTGGGGCTCACTGGACGAGCTCCTCCGACGGGTCAAACTCTCCGCCGGCCCGCAGTTCGCCTCAAAGTCACCGTCCTGCTCAGAGCGCCGCCACACCGCCATGAAGATGGCTAACCCCGCCAGCAGCAGTGATAAGCCCAGCACCACCATGATGGTGAATTCCGGGTCATGGACGTCTGAGGAGTTAGATGGAGGCTGGGATACAGAGGCAGAGATGGTGGTAGTAGCCAGGCCGGACAGAGTCCAATTTTCAGCGTGAGACGTAACGTTGATGTTGGATCCTGGGTCTGTTGTGTTCATGTTGTCTCAGCCCTGGATGGAGAAAGAGACGGTGTTTGTTAGAGACGGTGCATGTCTGCATGCGTGCTCAGTCTCTTTCAAGGCGCCACCGCAGCTATGCATTTTGTTTTGCCTCACGAGTCAAACATAACCAAGCAAGGAGGTTAATTTGGAAGTTTTTATTTTCTTATTTTCTCATTATTGCAATCATACACCCAAGAGCTTTCAGCATACACACGCACGCACACGCACAAACATACATGGAAACTCCCATGCATGAATGCATGCATGTGCAAATTCAATAAATGTTTGGCATTTGCAACAATTACATAGCTATTAAATCAAGGAGTACAGAACAGTTGATGCTTGACAGGCTTTCTTCAATATAAAACAAATTGGCTTTATTAAAATGCCCCGTGCATAATGAAAAGCACCCACCCCTTCCACCCCCAGTCACCAATTATCCCCCGCCCCTCTCACCGATCTCGACGCGCCCCCATCTTCGGCATGGTAACATTTGTAAATGTCATCGTCCTTAATTCAGCGGAGACAAAGCATGGCTTATCGGTTTAAGGGAAACACATTGGGACGTGAAATTATTTTTAAGACCAAATGCCAGGAAAGCTGTGAAAAGGCCATCGGAGCAGGATGGCTCGTTAGAGAGTCAGTTCATTAGTCAGCTCTTCCAAGCACATACAGCACACACACACACACTTAAACACACACAGCTATTTAAAACGCAAACTTTCCTTTAGCAGCGCACACTGTGGCTTGCACATATTCCCTGTTAGACACACTGTTGTTAAGTTTGCCAGCTTTTAGGGACTCCCCTCTCCTCTTCGTCCTCACCCACATTGTTACTCTTTCAGATCTGACTGCTCAGCTACTTTTAAGGCAGAGAAAATCCTTGTTTTCGTCTTTCCAGGCACTCTAAGAGTCACCTTTTCTAAGCTCTAAACAATTTTACACTTGCAAGCTGTTTAGCAATTTCAACGTGGCATGTTTATTTGATTTATTCTTTTTTTTTTTTCCTTTTTTTTGCACAAAGCATTTACACCATTCTGTTTCCTTTTTCCTCCATCTGCACAAGCACATGCTAACCATTCACATTCAAAACAATTCTTGTTTCTCTGTAAAATCCGGCGCAATCAATAGTTTTCTTTACAGTAACTTTGAACTATTCGTAGAGAAATTCTTTCTAGAGTTAATACTCACAGCCACACTTTGGAGAGTCTGTGAAACAGCCCCTTGCTTAGTTCCACTAACTGAGGGAAGACCTGTTTCGCAGATCCACACACTTGTTTTCCCCCTTAAACTGCTGCTCTCCCAGAAACAGCGAGGGAAACGGTGGGGAGAGAGAGGGGGGACGAGAAGGAAAAAGGGGGTGAAATGGGGGCGACCGCGAAGGAGAAGTGAAACCTCGCTGCTACTGTGATTGCAGGTCGCCAAAGGCTATAGGATGTCGTTTCATCCACACAAAGGTTTTGTGAAAAATCTGTGTTTACACTCCACAAAATCACACTTCCAACATCTGGCTGTGCAACAAAGTTTTGTTCTTCATACACCCCTTTATGGCCTAAGTGGTTCATTCCACTGTGTAATACCCTATTCATCACTCACCAATCTGACCCCCCCAAGCGTCTTTCTCCTCCTTTCTCCCCCTCCCCTGTCCTCCTCTTTCTCCTCTCCTCTCCACATCTCTTTATAAAGCTAATGAGACTGAAGTTGGGCCTCTCCACGCGGAGGGAGCGAAGGAGGGCACGCAGGGCAAGACAGGGACTGAATGCATGCGTCTGTATTTGTGCATATCGGAGTAGACATGCACACGTGCAGTGCCTTGCATGTGTGTGTTTCTCTGTGTGCGGTTGAATATGTACTTTATAGCCGCCACTACAGGTTTTGACATACCTGCAGAGGAGCGGGATGTGACACGAAGTCAGCTCATCCGGTGCCAGCAGTTGTGTGGCTCCCCGGATTCAGAAGTCAGCCTTATGACACGGACCGTTCCCCGGCACCCCAGAATGCTCCGCTATTGATCTCTGTGTGGTGCAGAGCCCTGCAGTCTGTGCGGGGTTGGGGTTTTTGGGTGCTTCTGGCTATCTGCCTCTAACAGAGGGGGAGAAAAACTCCCACTGCCAAGCTATGATGGGGTTGTTGTGGCAACAAGACATTGGGCACCAGTGAATGTGGGGTGAAGGAAATGAAGAGTCCTTATTTATTCATTTGTCTGTAGAAAACCGCAAAATCAATTAGCCAAAATGAGATTTCTATATATAATATCGGAGTAATGGCACAAGATAAGCCGTGAAGATCACTATTACTGGTAATCCAATCCAGCTTTTGTCTTAAATGACTGCTGAGTGTGTGCAAACAACTATAAAAAGAAACAAAAAAAGTATTTGTAAAGAGAAATCCTTTCCATCGCTGATTCCTCCTACATCAGCAGCTGCTTTTTTTATTTGAAAGTGACATGTGTATTAAGTTGTTTTCAGCTTATTATTGTTTTCTTGTAAATGAGGTTTCTTTAGACAAAGCCAGTCTCTAAGAACAGCCAATCTAGCTCATTCTGAATGGAGAATGGTTGGCAGAGCCTGCAGAAGCTCTGATGGGTGGTCATCATGCCTGGAGAAGAAAGACCAGGGATTGCTTTACATCACCAAAACAAGAAGAAAGTGTGTAACATCATAATGTAAAGTTTATCAAGCTTCACACATGAAGACCCAACCTAAACAGAAGGAACATTTTTATTGAAACAATAACTCATTTCACAGATGACACAGCAACATCAAGTGATTAAAAAGAACTTTTAAAAGTACAATAGCATAATCAAGCCCTATAAATATATATGATTGTGTTATTACTTTTTTAATGAAACTTCATAACATATTACCTATAACATATAAGCTCATGAAAATCATCAAATTTAAGTGTCCCCAAACATGTTTGGTGGCACATTTTGGCATTCTGCACAGCAAGGCAAGGCAAGTTTATTTGTATAGCACATTTTCAGTTTCAAGACAATTCAAAGTGATTTGCATAAAACATTAAAAGCAACAATCCATTGAGCCAAGAAGTCAGAGTGTGTAATTTCTATGTAAATCTGCGTCAAAACTTACTACAGCTAAAATTGTTTATCTAAAAAAATACAACGTTTGACATCATTTCATATGTGATATTTTTAGACATTACAAAGTTATTTTTTTCCTTTACAATTTTTTTTAACTTTACTTAAGACTTGTAGTACATTTTTTCCACCAGTAGGGTGAGTATAAGCCCATTTACTGCTCTGAGAGGGTACAAACACTACCTTGTCGAGAAATACAGTTCATATTAGGAGGATGGAGGAATGAGAAGAAATGGGATGCAAGTTACTTCACTCCTTTTCACGGTGAAACAAAATAAAATTACGGGAGAGAAAAACTGAATTTAAAAATGCTCTCTTAATCCACTGTGGAGTAATTATGCGGTGGCTGGGTTCTGGCTGTTGGCAGGAAAAATTTACCACATCTTTCTGTTTTGTAGCTATTTGCTATGTAAGCCGGTGTGAGGAATTGTTTAATATGTCCAGCTGATAACACGGCATTTGTCTCTGGACAAACTGACCCCAGATCAGTCTCCATTATATAGATAATTTGGGCACAAACTTAAATGTTCCATGTGCAGATTTGTCTCTTCTGAGTCCTCTGACAACATTGTTGAACGTTTGAACAGTCTTAAAGTAGTATGCAAACATGTAAACTCTGGGATCCTGCAGCCCTGTCTAAAACATAGAAAACAGTCTCTCTATTCCTGTTGTCTTTATTAGTACTTCAAGCTCATCAATTTTGTCCATTCTCTTTGTTTCCTCTTCAACTCAAATGGGTTTTAGTTCATTATTTCACACATGTATTTTGTGTTGGAGGGCTTAATTAGTCGATCCAGCTAGTAAACAACTTGTGTGTTGCCATGGATACTAATAACAGGTCTTGAAAAGAGTCAAATACATGGATAAACATCTTCTAAAAAAGATAGATTGACCATGGATTGCCAAAGAAAAATGTAACTGTAGTTAGAAAATAAAAACTGTTTAATCAGACCTTGTTATTGCCACAAAGCAGCACATCCTAAGATGGAAGATGGAATCCACTACAAAAAGGTCCTGATGGGGACAATGTGGAGTGTGTTAAATGTGTTAACAGACTGACAACATGATGTGAGCACATACATAACATTGTATTGCATGTAATGTTTTATCACTGATTATTCACCATATAAATCCAACCCCGATATATTAAGGGAATGATGCCGTGACCTCTTGTCAATACTTATTTGAACAATTTTTTCATTGATTGTTGCAAAATTACGCTGTATATTGAAAGGATTTCTTTTAATAGAGCACCGGGAATCTTTTTTTTATCTACAGCACAAAAACAAATGAATGTGATAGAATATTTTACTGAACAAATCACCTTCCTTTTAGTCTCAGCTCTATGAACTGCAAGTTCCCAAATGACCGAACAACCCAGTGATCAGGATTCTTATCTAATCTAACTGAAAATTTTATGCCTACTTTTGATCAGTTCTCTTTTCCTCTAATGTGCTAAATGGTCCTTTTATGAAGTAAAATTTATCAGATGCTTTTCAACCCGGTTAATATGAATCCCTGTTTAGGGATTTTCCATTTTTGACATTTGGCAAAGAGAAACTGTTGACTTACCTAAGATTTCAACATGTAATGCTGCCTAAAGATTAATACCTGACTTAAAGGGGCTAAAAGCGAAATTAATTCTTTTCACCCTGAAGGAATTAAAAAATCTTATTGTGAAGAACCGGGTGTGTATTTTCATCTGGAGTATAGCGCGACGTCACACAGCGCCTCTGTGTGTTGATCTCCAG
>JBAJHY010000016.1:4907742-4919651 GCA_037177095.1 Craterocephalus marjoriae | reverse complement strand
CACACAGAAACCTACGGAACCGGGGTTATGGACTTTGGAGTCGGAGCTTTCGTATTTGCAAATGCCCTTGTGTGTCCGGAGGCACGGATGAAGAGCATCTCCGGGTCCAAGATGAGTCGTATTACAAAGCAGATTCTGTCTGTCTGGCCCCTGCTTGCTCTTGGTACAGCAAGGCTGGTGAGCGTCAAAATGACTGGCTATCATGAACATGTGACAGAATACGGCATCCACTGGAATTTCTTCTTCACTCTAGCTATCATCAAAGTTGTGGCCTCTCTTCTTCTGGCTATTTTACCAAACAAACTGTTGTGGTTCTTTGCCCTTCTGATCAGTGGATTGTATCAGATTACTCTGGAGACATCTGAACTGAAGGCTTTCATTAACCACAATGATGATAGAGAGAAAGACTTCTTACACGCTAACAAGGAGGGCATATTCTCAGTGGTAGGCTATGTAGCCATCTATCTGGCAGGGGTTCAGATTGGACTGTATGTGATGCAGCCAAGATCTCAAGTTAGAGAATGGCTCAAAATGCTTTTTAATCTCTTCTTGGGAAGTTTGGCTCTGTACACTACTTTGTACATATGTCAGACCATTGTAGAGCCAGTGTCTCGCCGATCAGCTAATTTACCTTTTTTCATCTGGACTGTTGCTCAATCTTTGTTTTTTATGTCTTGCCTTGGTCTAGCTGATGTGATTTTACTGTTTTCAAAAAGAACTTCTGGTTGTATCTCGGACCAGATGGAAGAATTGTACAATGAGGAGGAAACATTTGCTCGGAAAATTATTTAAAAGAATAATTAACACTTTGTAAGTCTGGAAATGTAAATTCACCATCGGCAATGCTACACTCTGCAGGGCACTGATGGGCCTCCGGGTCCAGCTGGTCCAGCCGGGCCAAAGGGTGACATAGTAAGACTGACAACGCATTTTTATCTTATATCTTAACAGAAACAGTCTTTTTTTTGTAATCATATAATTTAAACGTTGTTACAGTCTCAGTTAATGAAATGCTGTTTTCTCTTTAACAGGGTGAGAGAGGAGCACCAGGCGAGCCAGGACCACGAGGACCTTATGGATTACCCGTGAGTTTAACAATCATACTTTTGTCTTTAAAGGTGAAACGCATGAGGGTGTCGCTGAGACCACTCCGGACCAGCGTTTAGAGAGAGAAAGAGAGAGAGAGATATACACCTTATTAATCCCTAGCAGGAAGTTGGAATGTTACAGTAGCAGCAAATCATTCACTCATCCATCACCTAATACAATATCAATGGATAGAAGATAAAAACTAATATGTATGGCTATATACATATGCATATACAAAAATAAATAAAAGAAGTAAAAGTGCTGTACTAAGTGGTAAAAACAAATAAAAATAAACGCTCAGTCCTACATCTTGGAAGAGTTGATTAAACATAAGATCAATACAGGTTAGTTCGACAGGATAACAGATTAAACCAGATTTCTTTTGCTACATTTGAATATTTTTCTTTTCTTATTCTCGTAAAACTTGTGGAATTAGTAAAGATGAGCTGTGCAGCATTGTAATATTTAGTCATTAATTTTAACTTGTTCCAATATTCCAACTAATTCCAATATTTTGAAATTCTTTATAACATATTTATTATACTTTATATTTATTCCTTATTTCATATTTATTGAACATATAATTAGATGAAAGTGTTAATGTGTAATTCATAGTTGCAGTCACACAACCAATGACCAGGGGCTCCATCAGTCTTCTGATCAGCTGAGGAAACTGACCACACGACGTCACAGAGAGGGAGAAACCTTAGTGGAGCTAGCAAACAGGTGCTAAGTGCGACAGCGACCATTGACATCACTTCATTTGTTAGTGCACCAACAGGTTAAGTTTACTTTGGTGCAACACTGCTGTCTTTGGCATGTGGATGCCACATATCACCATGGGTTACCACAGACCTTTCACTTTACAGACAGTTGGTGTCTCCAAGATGATGACAAAAGACACCACAAGCATTTAGCCTTGAGAAGAAAGAAAAGAAAAGGGGTGAGGGCCCAGGAGATGTTAATGGGCATCTTCGTAAGCAAGATGTGAACAATCACTCCAGAAGAAAGGCATTCCTATTGATGAATCCTTGTAACAAGAACTTTACCTGAGTAAACATCCATAGATCAGCCAGAAGTCATAGAACAGCACTGAAAGATGCTGCTGGATTCTTTAATAGACTCATACTGCATCTGGAAAATCATATGAGTTTGCTTTGCTACCAAGGTCCCGATCTTCAATAGGATGTAATCAGCAAAATCTTAAAATGGAATATTGCATTTAACTGGTGGTTAAGAGGTTTTTCTGACTTGGGTGACATTCCCTACTAAAATTTCAGAGGCATCAACATTGAGAGCATAGCTGCATTTACATCAAAACTAATACGTTAAATCAATTTCAGTTTTAGGTTTTTATTCTAAAAAAAACTAATCCAACTAGAACAAACAAACGTCTTGGTACCAGGTGAGGAAATAATATCCCAGAGGTCCATCTACACTTAGCCACCCTCTCATGACAGAGGTCGTCACCATGGGGATGAACCAGATACAGGCAGATCCGGCCCACACCACAACCATAAGACTGTAGTGCAGGGCCTGAATACCAGAGCAACATCCATACAGTCAGAGTGGGCATACAGTAGTCCCTGATGCTGATGATGCTGAGGAGGAAAACCCCCCTCATCCCCCAACCAGAACAAGAAAAAAACAAAACAAATACAAGATATACACGTAACAGCTGAATTGGGAGTGCCAATTTAAATGCAATTAAACTGAATTAAGTTTTCAGATTTGATTTATATTTAATAGAAGTATTTCACAATGAGTCATCAGCATCACATGTGAACCTCTGTGCATGTTTTTCTGTTGGTAAAGGGGCATTTTAAGAGGAAGTGGAAAATATTTGCTCACTTATTCTCCAAGCGGATTAGAGCACAGACTAAAACAGGAGTTGTTATTTTTTGTCACATTAAGCGGACATGTTTTGCCTTCCCGGGCCGCACTAGTATGCTGTGCTTTGCGTGTTACATTCTGCCCTCTGATCTTAAATAAGTTCACGACCCAGCTGCCTTACACCACATGATTTAAATGCCATCACACTGTCCTTTATTGTCCTCTTCAAATTTATTTTATTTGACACGTCTGTTTTTAAATAGCTCGGAGCACAAAATGGTCTTTCTTTGTTGTGACGAGGCTGCTACAGTTGGCGTGGCTCATTCTCGCGCCGTTGGTGACCACATATTGATTTAACTTGAATTTTTCCATCTTGCTTGCGCTGTATTGTTGGTGGCTTAGCAATGAATTGGCCTACATTGTTGAGAGATTATTTTTAGCGTAATCACTGTCATGGTTGGCACTAGGCAGCCTCATTGAAACTAGTGGAGCTGGCCTAACATGTCCTGTTAGTCACTCCTCAGTCAGAAGTTTTAAATGAATGCTGTCCCTTCAGCCTGAGAGGCCTGGGTTTGAATCTCTGGCTGTTTCGGGAGGGTTTAGTTGTTCTCCTCTAAATCGCTTATGGGTGGAGAATAATGGTTGCCTAAATGAGTCAACCCTTTAATCATGTGACGTTTGCAGGCTGTGAACTCGCATTACAGTGAGTACACCCTTGCTGAGACACGGTTATGCTCTGTGAAGTAAGTTTTTAAAAGACCTGGGTCTTTGACCGTTGCATGTCCAGCACATTTTTTAACCACACTTTAAGCAAACAGGAACTGCACAGCCAAATTAGACCTGGTGTTAATTACCTCGCGGCTGCACGGAAAGACATTAGCACATTTCCTCTTCGCCCATCAGTTGGGAGAATTACAATATGTTATAATCAGCATGCACGGCTTTTATTTATTTAGGTGTCTGAACTGATGCACCTTGAGGCTGTGCACCTTCCCAGCAGAGGTTCTGTAATGGATATACCCATGTTGCCTGTTGCTCTGATCCCACACTGCTTCCAAGCTTCACAACGATCCCAGGACCCCTGGATGCTGTGTCCACAGTGGGCCTGTGTTCGCCGCGGCCTTTCCGCAGTGTTTTTCTACTGACATGTTGAGGAGGAAAGCCCGTCTTGATATCTGAGCAGGCAGCCCGTAATTATCGCACACCTGTGTTTGTTGATTATGAGGAGGTTCCCAGCGGTCTGGGCCAGGGTGGGAGAATTGTGGTTCCAAGCGCAGGAGGGAGGTTTATCTTGGCCTTGAGACACACGTGAAGTGCAGCCTCGGCCCCAAAGCAGCGGCATGCTGTGGCTGCTGATCAGCCTGAGCTCAGCGCGCAGCCTGGGAATCGGACCCAGCAAGGCCTTTCATGACTGAGCTCCTGGGTCAAGAGCTCGACGGTAGATAATTCTGCTGCAGCGTTTTTTTAAAAGGGCAATAGCCAATTGAGCCGATGACTGAAATTTTGCGTGGTACTTAAAGGAAAACCACAAATTAGGAGGATTATGGGAAAAAATAATAATGATGATTATTTTTATTGATATTGAAATCACAATTAATGTACGACAATATTTGTTGATTTTAAAAAAAGTGTTTATTGAGCCACCAAAACTCAACCTAATATATAACTTCTTTTTAAAAAAAACACCTGGAAATAAATTAGAAACAAATAAAGGAGTTAAATAATAATATATTAAAATAATAGAAATAAAAATAAATGAATAGCCAGTCTGTATGCATTCCTGTTCTATACTCCCTGCAGCTTGCTTCCTATAACTCCACCGGTCTGCTCTCTTCAGGATTCCTCTGGTTTCAGTGATGAATGAAAAATAGCAATGTGTAAAAACAATAAATAAATAATCACAATCTACATGCACTCCTGCAAAACTAAGAACAAAGAAAAAACTACCAATAACAGCCAAAAACAAAACCCAAAGTACTCTTTAAAGTACTTAAAAAACATAAATTTTAATATTTTGATTACATTGTTTTTACGATCGTCAGAAGGCAATCAAAATTTGATTAATTGTCTATGCCTACCACAAATCTTTTATTTAAATGAAGGAGAATCAGTAATTTTACTAAAATTAATGCAGTCATGCAAATACAAACCAAGCCTCGCCATGATTGAAGTGGAGGAGTTTGCTCTCCATAAATGTCCTCACAGTGTGAAAAATGCAGACAGAGAACGCGTATAAACACTTCTTTTCTTGCTAATGGACACTGTCACAGGCTCTGCAGCACAGAGGATATGTCTCATTAGCATGTATGAACCGTTGTGCTGCCCTGTGATGTGGCTTTGCGGTTTCCCAGTTGCTTGTCGTTCCATTTCTGAACAAAAGCCAGATTTGTGCAAATGGCACTTTATTTAGCTCAGAGCGCAGGCATAAATCCCATTACTTCCAGTTGAGAAAGCAGAGAGGTTAAACAAATAGGAGCCTAAAAGCACCCTGAAATGGCCTTTTATCATTCTTCAGGAGGATATTTCTTATGTTCAGTTTTCAAAGAATAATGTTTGTCCTTTGAACGATAAATGATGTTCTCATTTGTGTTTAAAAAAAAGTTGAAATGGCTTTTGGATTAGTCTGCTCAAATCTGCCTTTTAAGTCGTGTCCAATAAGAAGAAGGTACAACACATTAGAAAGAAGGTTGTCATATTGTTGGTTGTGAAAAGACTTTTACCACATTCTGTCTCTGAATGCGTGTCCCTCTGAATTATGATGAATTATGTGAAGAGGATTTGTTGTTGGAGCAGAATTTTATTAATCCGGCTCTTTTTATATAGATTTTGCCATTGAATTCGCTCAACATAAGCTTCCTTCCTCCCTCTGTTTAGCTGGTACCCCTTAGAGTCCAGGCCGGGGAAGAAGAGGAAAGAACGAGGTCGCATCCAAGTCAGCATTCAGTTCATGAGGAACAACATGACGGCCAGCATGTTCGACCTCTCCATGAAGGAAAAGCCCCGCTCGCCTTTTTCCAAACTTAAGGACAAAATGAAAGGTCGCAAACACGACGGCGGCTTCAGCGACACATCTTCGGCCATCTTGCCTCGCTCTGCCGTGTGCGACCCGGAGCCCAGCCGGCAGGCCGTCCCCGCGGAGCCGCATTCCCAAGCAGAGCCAAAGGTCAAGAGGCCGCTGCTGTCTGGAGCGCACAAACTCTCCGCTGCCCATTCCATGTCAGATCTCATCGGGACCCATTTTCGAGGCAAACTGGACTCCATGAACTCCATAGAAGAAAGCGGTGAGGATCAATAATGGTTTGAAAACCTGTTGTATTTTCCAGCTCATAGTACACGTCTCATAATGCTCTTTCACACATGGCTGGAAAATCTTTGTGCGTCTGTGTGTTTTTGTGTTTCTTTATCAGGTGAGGTCACTCATGATTTTTATTCTCATATCTTTTCCAAGGATGGATAACAGTGGTACAGTCAGATATCTGGTATCTAAAAAATGTCAAGTATGAAAGGCCTCTTTCTCTAGCATTAAAATGACAGAGTGGTAATTATGTTATTTTCAGCACAATGTATTTAAACCAGGGTTGTAACTGGTTATAATTAACTCACATTGTTGGAGTCAATAAGAAATGCTTTGGGAATATGTAGATTCCATGGTTAGAAACCAGTAGAAATCACAGCTTTATACCCAGTATTTATCTAGATATTTACTGTATGTCTAGAAACCCATTCCAGTCAGATTGTATTTTAGGTATTTTTAATGAATTACTCCTTTATTTAATAGGATAAAAACCTCATTGAAATAGAAATTTTTTATTCAAGGGTGACCTGGTCAAGAACGTACCACAGCCCAAAGTTTCTAATATATCACACAACCAACCGAGCCGAACTATCAAACACAAGTAAAACAAACGCAGCAGCAAAGTTTAGGTAAATGAAATGCAGCATGAGTTAAATACTGCAAAGAAATTTAAAAACATTTCTAGCTAGACCTGCGCTTAGCTCCTGCTTCTAACCTGCTCCAAACCAACATGAAGTTTCCTCATGCGCCAGCTTCCTTTGGACACTTTTTCTTTAGTTTGTTTACATGACTGTAGAAAGAAAAAAATAATTTGTTGGTTTGACCAGAGCCTGATATTTGAAATGCAAATAAACATTATATTCTGATCAAAATCAAACATCGGACTTGCAGATCCCGAAAATGAAATTACTCCAGCAGATATAGACTTAGCTAGTTACAGTTGAGTCTTAACTTTAGTAGGAGTTTGATCTGACCATCTTATGGAACAGCTTTTATCCCACTATGCTTGTATGGAAGGGGAATCGAGTCATTAACCAAAGTATTGTCAGAAAACAGAGGATCATCATGCGCCTTAGAACAGCAGAATTTCCTGCACCAACATTGAGACTTAAATAGGAATTTTATCCAATAATTATTCTAAGGTTATAAAATCAGGATTTTATTCGAGCAAAGCGCCAGGAAGTTGACACGCTGCCTTACTGAACCTTAGCAGAAGCGCCTCTAAGGACAGCTAATTCAGTATTCACCTTCATGACCAGCTCTCTGAGCTCTCCTAGCCAGTAAAAGTCAGTCTGATCTCATTTCATCTCGTCTTATCTCTTGCTCTGTCCCTCTCTTCCTCTGACAATGTCCTCTTGCTTTTTTACCTTTTTAATTTTTTATCTGAATCAGCAACAGTGGAAAACTGTTCAAACTGGCGCGTGTGTTGATAGCCAGTTGTTCATATGTGATGTGGCCTCAGCAAAGTAAGTAGAGTGACACAAACCTGGTAGTAAAAGCAGTAAACTGCGTTTTTCCGGCTCGGGACGGTGCGGGGCATGAACGGCTCCAGGACTGTTCATAATGAATGTCACTGTGCCATCAGAACCAGTCACAAATGCATATTTTTAAGGTCAGGCAGTTAAAAAACGAAGCTTTTTAATCTGGTTTTCTGACATGTTTAACCATCTGACAAAATAAACTTTTAGGAAAGAAGCTTTCTCAGGAATTTATCCGTCTCATACATGGATACTTTGCTTTCTTTAAGAAAAAAGGACTTAACTTACGAGCATATATGTGAGTCTTCAGCCTGTTTTGAGCCTCGTGTTTGCATGATTTAACTTTCACCTGCAAACTCTGGGTCTTACTGGGTCTGACTTTATGAGCTTTCAAGCGTTTTAAAAACTTTGTTTCGGTCTGACTAAGAGAATTTTAAAAAGTTTTTTCTGGTATGCTGACTGTTAACTAAGACCAGCAGATTTGGTTTTAAAAACGTAATTCACGACGCTGCGAAACAGAGTGAACTCAAGAGAAAAGCTGGTTAAATTTGATTTTCCATGAAAGAAAATATTTTGTTTTTACATTTTAAGATGATCTCTACTCATTGCTTAGTTAACAGTCAGACATGTCTGAATAATATCCAGTGAGTAATTTGATTGTCCTCTAATAATCTTGCAGAGGCTTCATATTTATTGTGAGATAATGTGGGCCTCTTTTTTAAGATGTGAGTGGAGCAAAACTTTATAAAGTTTCAAAGATATGAATCTGGCTCCAGGTATAAATAAATACAATAAAACAAACCCTACGGAATAAAAGCTGCTGAGAAATCAGCCTAAAATACAAAGAGAGACACCAATATGGAGATTATCTTGATTTCTTTGTCTGGACGCTGTCTTGATGAATTCACGCATGCTAACCGAATCACAATATTTTCTTTTAAAAACACCCACACGATTATCCCAAACAGTAATCGTCTCGCATAATAAGCCATTTTAATAATGCGATTAGCTCTGTTTGGGGAGTTTTTCTGTTTTATCGCAGCTATAAGTTGATGTGAGGTTTTTTTTTTATTTATGTTTCAGGAAGTGCAGGTGGCCCTCACAGGCGTTCCCAGAGCGAGGTGCCAGGATACCAGGACGGCGAGGCACACAGTGACCCTTTCACTGATATCAGTGACACCCTGCCACAGAAGTATGCCACGCTCCCACGCAACCGCAACCCATTTGAGGGGGAGCACGGGCAGCTGTGGGACCGGGCGGAGAGGAAGGAGAAAAAGGAGAAGGTCAGCCTACTGGAACGCGTGACTGGAAAGAAGGAAGGCCGCAAGACCAGCAACGGGGCCCGTTCAGGGAGTTCTGGAGACCTGCGCTCCCCCAATCCGTTCAGCGGAGACTCTCAAGCAGACACTAACCCATTCATCTCCAACTACAAAACCAGGTTTAACCAATTTTTCTTCAGTTTGGTGACTTTAAACAGGGAAAAAACACCTCACAGCGCATTTCTGAGCTTCTTTTATCTGTCTCTTCCATGTGTTGGGGTTTGGTCTCCATACTTGTGACAGAGAACTAACCCTAACCCTTGTTTCTTGTTTTTTTTGTTTTTTTTTTGAGAACTAGTTCTTCGTCCATTTTTAGCAAATTCATCAGGTGTTTTTCGTCATATGCTTCCAAAGCGTGATCCTGCCACCCCATTGGACAGCCGCCGCTCCACAGGATGTGTGTTACAGCACTCGTTAAGCTTCAAACAGCTCTGTTGATTGAAATCTGCGATTCCTTTGTCATGTATTGTTATTTAAACATTTCCACTGAGCCGGGCGGTAACAACCATTTTCTGTGTTGCATAAAGAGTTGGTGAGCACTAAGTTCTAGTTTATCACGGTGGAAGGTGTCATTAGTGGCTCTTTAGAGTGCCAGGGCTTGATAACAAAGCCCTCTGAGCTACAGTAATGAGATCCTCTGCAGAGATAGACCACCCAATTAACCACTTATCTCTGCAGGCACTGCTCCATCATCTTTACTGCTGCCTCTGTCATGCACCAGCTGAGTGGTCATTTGGAGCATGTGCAAAAGTCTAGCCTCAGGCATGTTGTTTATGTGCAAAAGTCTAGCCTCAGGCATGTTGTTTATTAATGCTGCAGAGCTTACTTCTTTTTTTCCCCCCCAAATTTCTGTAGTTGTGACAGTTGATGGGTGCCACGAGCTTCTAACGAGGTGAACCATAGACAAATAAACACAAGGTCTTCATGTGATTGCTGACTTTCCATCTGGTTTGTTCCACAGTGATAAAAAACTGAAGGGAAACGACAACTTCACCTTCGGCCAGAAGAAGGACGTCTACGGCAAGAAAAATGTAAGGCTGCAAACACGTTTTACTTTTTTTTCCAGGTTGTCAGCCTTACCTGGAAATAAGAGACGTTTTAAACAAAATAAAATGTTGACGTGACCTCAGTAATTGCCGAAGTCTTCGTCTTAATGTGCACAGATTTTTAATTGAGAACTCTTGAGTTTCGTTGGGCGCGGCAGCTGGTGACATTGATCCACGAGGCCTCTCCGAATTCAGATGTGCTGCTCAGCTAATTAGCAGCTGCACACGTCGGTCATCGTGTCTGATCTGATCATAATTTGAAGTGGTGTTAAATTTCGGGCTGTAAGGTCATTCGTGACGGCGCGTAGTGCCGATTCTGTAATCGCATTATTTCTGTCGGGAGAACTCATGAAAATGTTTTTGTTTTTTAATAACTCTCACATTATTTGCACTTTGCAGCCGCGCTGTTCTTAAGTTTCATTAGCTGAAAATGCTTCCAATTTGAGGAAAATAAAAAAAATTAAAATCTGACTATTACACAGCAAAAGCAGTATGAACCAGTGAGCGGGAGGGGGGGGGGGGGGTGCAGTGGCTAAAGTGATGCCAAAATGAGAAGGAGAATGCTGATAATGGCTTTCCTCACCTTTCTTTGAGGGTGTTGAGGGCTGTCGGTATCCACACATGTGCCCCCGTTCATGCCGCTGTGCCTCGCAGAAATGGCAGCTCCCATTTCCTCTGCTTCAAGGCCCTAATTAACCACACGCGGGGAGGAGGGAGGGCAGTGAGAGATTTCAAAGGACTGAGCTTTTAGATTCTCAAAGCTGAGCTCATTAGAAACTGTAATGACACAACTGGAGAATGCCAAGTGTGCGCCTTATCTTCTCCTCACTACTGATCGCAGAAAAATGGTCATCATTACTTTGCCAGTTCATGGTCATTTCCAGGCCTTTGTCAGCAGCCACTAAAGCTCCTGATTATTACGCCGTGTGTGTGCTTGTGTGTGTGAGAGGGAGAGAGAGTGTGTTGCACATCCCGGTATGCAATGGCAACGTATATTTCCTCATGGCTGTCTGTTCTCATGTTCCATCTCAGGTGGTTTAAGTGAAGTATCTCTCAGTGAGACGTCTTTCTGTGTGTTTGTGTGTGCGGAGTCGGTTACTGAGCTCTGTTCCCGAAACCCTCCGAACGTCGGACATTTAATCTCTGAGGCAAATATTTCATTTTGGTTGGTGTCGCCCCCACGGTAGCCTCTGCGCTGTTAGAAGCGATAAGATACCTGGTAAGCAGTCCTGCTCCAGTTCTCCCCGCATTGTCTTTTTGCAGCAGCAGAGACTTGAATGGCGCATGGGAGTGGAAGCTGATAAGTGTGGTATTTTAAACAGGGTGAAGGCTTTGCCGCGCTATCTGTTCGGGGGAGGATGCCCAGCACTGAAGCGATAAAGTGGTCCCTCATTAAAAACGATTACAGCGTCTCTCGTACCCGTGCAATACGATCTGCACATACCGTACCACGCAGCTCTGCCCAGAGCCAGCGGGGCTTGGGTTGCATCCTTATTTAGGTATTTATTAGCTTGACCTTTTAATTGTAGGAATATGCGCCCCTGCTTTTCCTTCTTACAACAAAGAGTCTGGCTAGCCAGAGTTTATGCCATGTTTAAAAGTTAAAACTAAAGAAAAACGTCTCATGAACTAACTTCTGCCTTATGATTTATTAACGTGTCAGGAGTAAAGCTCAGGAGAGCAGCCACGTCTTAGCGACTATTAATTAGCAACGCAAAACAAAAAATAAACACATGACAGTTTATGTCAGGTTTGTCAAACAGACCTAATGAGTTTATTTTCTGCCTTTCTAATTAGCAGACCCTAAGATTTATCTTTCTTCTTTGATTGATGGATTTCTTTTTAAGCA